>DWRA01004726.1:0-10549 GCA_018250295.1 Spathilepia clonius
ACGTTTACTTACAATGTTCAGCATTTCTTTTTATTGTTTAACCTGACGAAAAGGCAGACGGACTACCTGATGGAAACGAGTCACCGTCGCCTATGCACATTTGCAACACCAGAGGAATCGCCAATGCTTCGCCGGCTTTAAAGGAGACCTCTTTTTGCACCTTTTTGGAAGAGCCCCATGTCATAGCGCTCCGGGAATACCTCGGGAGGAAGTTCATTCCACATCTGGCACGTTCGTGGTACGAACGTCCGCGCAAACCGAATAGCATAATTTTAATCGAGAATTTCTTTATAAGTAAACAACATGTATAGGTACATATCCCACAAATAAGACTAATAAATATCAGTAATTTTATAGTAAAAACGTGCCATCATGTGTGCTCAAATCGTGTGTCAAATATGTTATGTGTAACAAGTTAAAGGCTAGTTTATTTAAATAGTTACTAACCAATCTCAACGATTTTTTAAAAACCCCACAAGTTTTCATAATATGGAAAATAAAGAAAAAATATTTTCAAACAACACACACATGGCCTCGTATCATATCAGGGTTGATTTAAGAGCAATTTTCCCGTCCTCGATGGGCTGCGAGGAAGATTGGACTTGGATACGGAAGGATTGCGAAGCGCCGGCCGCTTTCCGGAAGAGATATCCGATTGGTACCCTCGCGTAATAAAATATTGGTGGAGAGTCAAATGTTATCGTGATTATTGGGATTTTTCACACGCACAGATAACTTCCAGATTTATTCGTAACTTAAAATTCAGCCTCCCAAGCTTTAATCCTGATTGGAGTTTAAGGAATTTTTCAAACTTGCATCTTATAAGTAAATAAAATTGATATTTATTCAGCCCTAAAGAAACCTGCATGTACGACTTCCAAAGTAGTCCATAAATTCATAAAAGATATGTGAAATTAATTAACATTGCACATAGCCAGTTTTGTATTAGACTGAATTAGTACTTAGACTGTAAATTGTCAGCGCCACCTGTCAAAATAAGCGACTTTTACCTTCTTTATAAGTTTCTTTGTCTTTTCTAACTCATAGAAGGGTAATTTTATGTACCCCGGCAAAAAAACCTTATAGGCTTTAAAAGAGGTTAATCCAAATTATTTTGTATTAAAGTTCTCGTATTGTTGTAGTGCTAAAACAATCAAATCTTAAAAACTTACTAGGGTATGAACAGATAGTTCACAATTATATGTATATCTTCTGTGCATATTTATAAGTTGAAATACAGCAATTCAATTTAGTTTTCAGATGCAAATTCTAGCAAAATCTATTTCGAAGCTTCAAATACATCTGCTCTGGTGTGTGAAAATAACTTGCTTACGCAATAATTTTATATGGAATTATATTTGATACCAAAGCCTCTTATAAAATGTAGGATTAGCAAAACAAATAAGAATTTCTTGCAGGTACCAATCTATTATGGTTTTCTATGTCACTGGCAGCCATCCAAGTACGAACTTTAGCGAAGTTTAAATTAAAAAATTAAATTTAAAAGTTGGCACTGTTAAATTCCTGTCAGCATTTTAGATCTAAATTAAAATCCATGAATAGTATTTTAGCGCACTTCAGCTTTTGTATGATGATTGTTGAGTAAATAAGGAATACACTCTTATAAAAAAATATGATGCTGATAAAATTTACTTTAATAACGTATGTTTTGTTAGATTTAAACCCAAGACCTCAAGAATGCTATAGTAGTATATGAAGTCCAGCAGTAGAATTTCAAAGACTGATGAATGGTTGTCATCTAAAGGTTATGAACTTATACGAAAAACTAGGCCATATTCTTATCTAACATCATAAATTTGATTACTTTTGTGCTCCATCAAATATATTTATAAATTTGATCGAAATGCTAGAAATAGAAATAAAAAAAAAAGAAACAAAAAAAGACAGAGGTGCGGTCAGTGAGGATTATTAGGTAGATTTCACACACCTTTGAGAAAATTGTGATGAGCTCGCGAGCACTAAAGTTTTTTTGTATAGATTCCTTTCTGTATTAAGTATTTAACCTATTAATAATTATGTAAATAGTGACAACTTCCGAAGAAGACTTTGATGAACATCTCTTAGAATTAATCTCTTTGTCGCCTCCTAAGACATTGACAGGAAGAGCGGGATTGACTCCTCTAGGAATGACTATCATTCAACTTAATAAGCTCATAAATCAAATATCATTGTATCTACAACCTTTTCCTAGTAATTTCCTTAGTTATCGGAAAAGTTTTCGTATCTCGTTTGAAGTTAGTAATACGTAACATTAATTATCTAATTTTAGCTATTTTCCGAGGAAATCACTGCCGAGTTGATTTCTCCCGGGATATGTTGTTTATTGAGATAACTTACGGTTGTCCCAGGTGTTGAATTTATTTTTCTCAAACGAAAATAGTAATTTGTACGTCATTATTTATATTTTTTATTTGTGTTCTGGATATGTATAGTTTTAGAACTAGCTGAGCTCTACAGTTTCATTTAGAACATTCAATCTGTGTCCAATTTGAGCGCCACTTCTAAACTAAGTACTAAACCACCACTTCATTAAATTATTTTTTTGCTTATGTGTGACATGGAAGTCGATTTTTATTATTTTGTTTAAAATATGTAATCATATAAACTGACCTTGTAAACGTCGTTTAATGTAGTAACCCACTTTAGACTTAAAATTAATTCTACTGGAATGTTTTCTTTACAGTATTTCTGCTCAGTTTTTTCTTTTACCTAGAACAAATAAAAATTTAAAATGTTTAAAGTATAATTATATTATTTTAGGGGATTTCGTCATTTAAGCAGATGGATAAAATAAATAGGACTCTTTTTGAAAGTCAACTAACTGCCACTGTTCTACAGGTGTTTTTCTATGAAATGTAGTCTCATAAACAATAAGTTTCACTAAAATTCGAACTCGGATAATGATTTACAGAGACCTTTATGTATTTTTAAAAGATGGTAGTACCAGACAAGCTTACAGTCCCCCTGATAGTAAGTCATCACTACCACTTGGTACACATGGTCACTTCGTATGTAAGTCATCTGACATCCAAATCATTCCCCTTAAAATAAAACTACTTCTCGCTAGAAATAGATGTGACTGCTGTACCTCCCAGGTTGAACCACACAAGTTCTACCACGTATAAACTAAACTGGACTCATCGCTCCTTCATAAATTGTTTCGAGTAAATTAATTATTCTCATGTAAGTGAAGTGTAAATACTTCATTACTTTGAAACAATTTACGACGTACTGTTACAGGCAGATCAGTACAAGTTTACAGTGTAAACTCACAATATTGTTCATATTATGACTGGTAATATTCTAGAGAACATCTATAAACTGTGGCACAAGTATACTTCAATCGCAATTGCAACGTTTCACTGCAAACGAGTAACTATAAACGATATTCAGATTGTTTTTGTTTATAAATTTGCTCAAAGTATTAGTGAACGGTAATAAGTTTTTCAGAAACAAAAAACGAGTATGCAGGTTATTTTTAAGTGATCACTGCGACTTATGGATGTCTGTGAAGAGAAAAGCTCTAAGGTCGATTAATGCAGACCCTAAGGACTAAGTTAGTAGATCTCATCTCATAGTAGTTTTAATGTAGTTATTATTTTTTAAATAGTTTTTTATGCAAACGGTATGTGCTGTTGCATCTCCAAAATGTTCTGACATCACTAAATCAATAAATTTGTAAAAAAAAAGCGTCGACATTTTAGAAATGGTTTCACAACAAAAAACCTGTCGTACCCACAGAACCAAAATTGTGTGTTTTTTAAATTATTCTATGACAACCATATTTTTGACTGAATACTAAAGGTTTTGGTTCGTTAATTCTCTTTAGACGACATTAATGGCTTCCATTCATGTGTTTAATTATTTTTAACATTTTTATGGGCTACTTTGTATCTTAAATATCGTTTTAAATATTATGCGGCCGAATTTAAGACTAAAATTCAAGTGAAAACGCTAATTTAATCAAGTATAATGCCTTTAAAAATGTAAGAAAAAATATTAAATACAAATTGTTTCAGTAATTTTATATTTCGGTTAAATCGCTTTTGTATTCCGCTTTGTCGGTAGAACAAGTCCTAAAGCGAACAATGTTCTAATACGTGAACGCTAAGACAATGCTAAGCCAGGATTGCCACAGTTCAAACTGCTTCGTCTCGTGAATAACTTGAACTCATTTGTCTAAACTTCGTTATAATATATGGATCTTGTTTTGAATCGCATCTTTGTGTAAATAACGACACACGTACGACGATTCTGGACCAAATTTTGAATTAATGGTTCTTGTAAACGTGGTTATGTGAAAATTTATAACACTTTTTTATACGATGCAGGCAATCCACCTGTAAGTGGCAACTGCCGCCCATGGACATCTGAAATTGACTCCAGATTAAGTTGGAATGCCTCGCAAAAGTAAGTGTCCCTTACTACACTCTTAAAACCAGAAGACAGCAGAGCTTAAAACTGCTGTTATTATGCAGAAATAGGTATGGCGGTGATGTCGCTGGAATCGAACCATAAAGGGTTCTACCACCTTCAAACTTTGGCCTGCAATAAGGTTAAGGCCACGATCGACAGGCAGGTAAACCGTGGTTTTATAGCAGTAAAGTTCGACAGAGTATCGTTGAAATACTGCAGTTCTATGTACTGATGAGCCTGATCATCATCATCATCATCATCAGCATCATCATGATCAGCTTCAGCTTATAACTGTTCACTGCTGAACATAGGCATCCCCTAGAGCGTGCCGCATTGTTCGGTCTTCTGCTTTTCTTATACAGTTTCTTCCGGCGATCCTACGAATGTTGGACCAGCGGGTCGGAGGTCGTCCTACGCTACGCTTACCGACCCTGACTCGCGGTTCGACAGACATGTATGTTGAATTTGTTACTCGTTTTTTGTCGTGCAAAATCGCTTGTTGATCACGGTTGATGAGTCGAGATGGCAGTTATTCTGTGACAGCATTATTTTTTTGATAATGTCGTAGTACGTCGACCAGGTGATTCAACCAACATTAAGGAGTTTCGATCAAAACAGTCATTCCTTGAAACCGTTATATAGACATATATCGATCACCCCCCTAGGTTAGGAAAAACAGCGAAGTGCGAGACGGATTTAGAGTTTGAGGGCACCGTGCTGTCTTGGTACACTCGAAAATACAAAATCCTGATGAGATTAAAATCAGTAGAGATTAAACAAGATGCGATCAAAAAATTAATCTTTATCTATTTCTTATTCATAAAGATGAAATTTAAAAGATTCAATTTATGTAAATCTTACGTCTAGTCGTCGGTTAATTACAAAATTGATGGTACTGAACTCGTAAAATAATTTATTGTAATTTTAACAAGATTACTTATTATAGCTGTATTTCAATTCTCTGGTAATCAATATTTCTGCAATTATCAACTTATTATTACAGTGCTATTGCCGTGTGAATTTTTGTCCGTAAATATTTCTTGGGGAGTTTCTGTTGATATAGCAAACAAACACCCACACCACCCGATGGTAACTCGTCGTCAACCCATTAGAGTGTCACCAATAGGCACGAGTTTGCTTCTTTTTTAAAAATTTGTATCCTTTTTTTTAAATTTTCAGGCATGGAGATTTTTCTCATAATGGTTTTCCTTCGCCGTGATAATTGTCAAATATTCACATAACACGCGTGCCTGAGATCGAACCTTTGACCTTAGAGCATTAAGCTATCACTGCTGTTGATATTAGAAATATAATAGGTATAGAACTAGAAAATAGGTATACACTCCACTGTTTTCTTATTTTAAACATTCTAACAAAGTTATAAAGGCATCCACACTAACATATTGCACACAAAATCCACTTTAAAACCACGAGCAACAAGTGTCCTCAAAAGTAATTTCTTTCATATTCCTCTCTGTCTACACGTCGCTCTAGTGGAGGGGGACCACGTACCAAAATCTTAAGAGACATTTTTTTAACCTAACTAAACTATAGTCAAATGTTGTCTTTTACTTTGGATTAGGTACCTATGCAATCTAAATTAGTGCATATGCCGTAATTACTTTTTACCCACGTTACTGACATTCCCAGCGAACGTACCACTTTTAGCAGCAGATTTTAGCGTCCAGAAGCGGTGTGGAAGAGGCATATTTTAGGGACTGCTTAGTAGCGAATGTTAAAAGTAGCTGCAAGAGCCCTGAACTCTTTGATTTCTAAATCAAGGTGAGTACACACTGATCCTGGTTCAAAATAAGTTCTCTGTTTGTTTGTAGTACCCACAATTCGTTAATAGAATTTATACAACACACACGTAATCCTAGTGTAGGAGTATGAATGTAAAGAGAGTTATCAGATAAGCATCTAAAGAGCACAAACACCATCTCTAAATAATGCAACAATCTTGAAGTCATCTGTAAAGTTATTTCTGCCTAATAACAACAATATTAAGCACTGCTGTTTTCTGGTCTGAAGTGCGTGTTAAGGAAGACTTGTTAGTCCTCAGGGGTACCGTCTGTACCGGTACCGCGTCTGTGATCGACCTTTGATAGGACTCTAATCTTATGTGGGGTTGATCGTGGATGCCCTTTGGCGGCAGTGACCACTTACCATCAGACATGCACACTGGTTGGCTACTTCTTTATAATAAAAAGTCCAAATGCAGACCGTCTGTGTAAACACTATCTTCATGGTATTATTAAAGACTTGTACTACAGAGATGTAGTCTCGTCGCTTCAGTCTTTTTCTTAAATGATCCATTACGACACGCCTTTTACTCGTAACTAAATCATATACATTTATTTTAAGTTATTTTATAGTACGGGATTCATCTTGATCAAAAACTATTTCACTTTTCATTGATGAAATCATTACTACAAAAAATCGTGTATAAAGAGGAAATGTTTATGGAGTTTAGGTTTCGTACAGCGTTATGGTCCAAGGCAGTCTCTTAAGAGACTTATTTTATTTGACGTCTCCACACTTTGACTGACATTTGAAGCTAATTCAAAATACTTGTGGCCAATACCTGATATGTAAAAGCTAAATCTTTCAACCCAGCTTAGGTGGTCAGATCCGAAAGTATATGAAATTGTCAGATTTTGTCCGTCCGTGTAATATACAATCATCATCATCATTAACCCATTACTGTCCCACTGCTGGGCACGGGTCTCCTCTCAGAGTGAGAGGGATTAGACCATAGTCCACCGCGCTGGCCAACTGCCAATTGGTAGACTTCACACAATTTTTTAGAACTTTTTCTATTTTTATTTTCTTTTCAAAGAATTCACAAGTGTGCAGGTTTCCTTTCGATGTTTTCCTTCACCGTTATAGCAAGTGATAATTAATATGTAATACGCACAAAATTTCGAAAAATCAGAGGTGAATACATGTTTTCATCCCTGGCCGCCCCAAAATGATGACTAGATCAAATTTGTCCAATTTTCGACGTCAAAAGTCAAGAAAATTTGCCTGCTTCAAGCGCTAGTACCACTAGGTATCTACGTCACCAAAATTTATGAATCACCTGACCATGCAAAAGTTGCGGTAATATTAAAGCTCTTGACTAAGTTCTGGCACGTCATGTGGGCTGGCGGCACGCCAGTAGTTCCAATAACTAATTAAACTATTAACTTTGTCCTGTGAACGTTTCGATAACCTCCGGAGTTTCCGTGTTTCGGTGTGCATTAATATTTAATGATACTGAAACATTATAGTAATTTATAGTTCATGAATATTATAAGTTTATCTTTATGTCTATAAATATCCTCTGTGATTTGACTCAGTGGGCACCAGCGCCACACAATATGCTTTAGAATACTAGTATTAAACGCTGATGTGTTTTGATTAGGGTGGAACGGGATACATACTTTTCCAAGACGTTCCTTAGACTTAGACCGATGCAGCAACGCATCTTTGGTCGACCTCAGGTAAGATTTTAGTCTAAGCTGAGGTTGAGTATAGATGTCCATACGCAGCGGTACCCACTTACCATTAAGCAGGCTGAAATCTAGGTCACCACTTCTATATTACAAAAGTAAAGATAAAACAAATGTAGCGGTTTTGCTCCCATAATCCGTTAAATCGAAGGTAGAACCCTTTAAAGATAAGCATTTGTAAAGTAAAAGCTCGAGCCGGAATCTTTTTATAAAGTTTTTAAAAGTATATAAAACCTTTCCTTCACCGTTATCGGTATCAGGACAACAGAAGAGAGCCTATATCGTCGTTCTAAACAAGACGTGCCCAGAATTAGATAGAAGGTTAATGACAATGAGAAATATTATGGTGTAAACTATATTATTATGTAGATTACTCCCATAAATCAACAGCATCCCACGTTAATCATGTCACGAGTACATTAAGTAATCAGTTTCGGCTTTCGTCCCTCGCGTCTGCCGCACACGTGCCTCTTAACAAGCAGTTTAATCGGCATTAGTTGTCGTTGGAATAACTAACTGTTGGTTAACTTGGGAAATTACATGTTAATGTTTAGAACTATCTTGTTAAGTATTTGAACCACGTGGGGCAGCGGTCAACACAGCAGGTCACGCAGAGTTTTGGCTTTGGTTCTCGGCCAAGCAGACATTTAAATGATAATTGTAGCCGATTTTAGTTCTAAACCCATAAAACAAAAACATCCTAATATGTGACCTTTTTGTAGAAAATATGAGAATAAAAACGTAGATATTTCCGATAAAGTTGTTTTTGTCAAGTACTTCACTTCAGTCCTATCTAAGGTCTACCACAGATGCTTTGCGTTCTCTAAAAATTACCAGATGAATGAAAGATGCAATGTTTTCCACTAGCATCACTGTGTATTTTATATATAGCCCATACATAGCCGTACCCCTAAAGGAACAAAGCTACTCCACTATTTAAATTGGGAAGAAGCATCTATATCTCAGTCACCAAATAAAATGAAGCATCATCAGAATTCCCACCGCAGTCTACATTTATTATGTTTTTCATTATAAAGTGACAACACGAAAAGTATGCAGTGTGCGGCGTTCATTAAGTAATTAGTTCAGCTTTCCGCCGCCAGATTGCAGTCATTTAGCTCGTGTGAAGTTTGAACAACATTTTGACACTAACTAAATACTTTGCATAATGTTCCGTGGGTCATACTCCACGAAGTATTTGATTTACACTCTTTAAACATACTAGAATAATTTTATATGATAAGTGACACGACAAAATCATTATACAAATTATTTTTTGCGTGATAGAAGTTGCAAACGAGTAAGGTCACCTGATAGTAAATGGCTACTGCCGTCTTTAGACATATGTAATCAATTCCAAATAAAATTAGAGTCCTACCTGAGGTCATCAACAGATACATTTGATCGCCTGAGGATAGAATGAGATTTTTTTATATGATGGAGGAGCAAACGAGCATGCAGTCCACCTTATGGTAAGTGGCAACTGCCCCCCGTGGACATCTGTGAACCACCCCAGATAAGACCATAATCCCAACTGTGCCGACCATAGATGCGTTGCTACCCTTGAGGACTAAGTCGGAATGCCTCGTTAAGTTTATCTCCGTTACCACACCCTTCAAACCAAAATACAGCAGCGCTTAACACTGTTATTATTAGGCGGAAGTAAGTGTGGCGGTGGTGACGCCGGAGTCGAAGTACAAGGGGTCTGCCACCTTGAAAAATAGTAGAGAATATCTATGTATAAGTAAAATTAATAATATGTTACGTATCTATGTCTATATTATGTCGTCTATGAAATATGAGGGTAGATATAGTGCAGTCCAGTTTACTCTCTATCAATTATTTAAATTGTCGATATAAGAAAATTGTATTTAAATCTACAGGACAGTTGAAAACGGTTCGACTACCTTCAAATAAATTGATTGAAATCGAGGTAGAATTTAAATACAATTTTAAGGCAACGTAAAAACAATATTCATTAAAAGGAATCCGTTACATAATATAGCCATAGGGTACTTTATATCCATCTATTTATAAGAGTAAGGGTTGGGACAAAGTGCTCCCTACCCTCGGGTCCCATAAAACACCCTTCATTAATAGCGAGGGATCCACATAAAAAATGTATGGATACTGTATTAAAGACGTAGTAAATGACAAAATATTCAAATATTGACGTTCGGCAAAATATGTCTTGCTTACGTTGTCGTACTGCAGGGATTTAAGATGGTGGGCGAGTTTCTGACATTCCTTATATAAGGGAAGTAGCAAAGGAGTCCCACTTTTGAAATGTAATCTAATTCTTGTAGGACTAATTTGTATAATAAAGATTCAATCAATTCTATGACATATTATTGTCTAAACAATATCCTTCCTATTTATATAAGGTTTCTCATTAGACCGCTCTCAAATTGCCACTTATTAACATAAAAAAATTAAAAACACACACGACCATGCGGTTTACTTGATGGTAAGTAGCAACTGCCGCCCATGGCCATTTGTGATCTACCTCAGATAAGACCAGAATCCCAACTGAAGTCGACCACAGATTCGTTGCTACCCCAGAGGACTAAGTTGAAATGCTTCGTTAAGTTTATCTCCCTTACCACACCCTTCAAACC
>DWRA01004727.1:0-10548 GCA_018250295.1 Spathilepia clonius
GTGTGGTAAGGGAGATAAACTTAACGAGATATTCCAACTTAGTCCTCAGGGGTAGCAACGCGTCTGTGTTCGACTTTAGTTCGGATTCTGGTCTTATCTGGGGTGGATCACAAATGTCCATGGGCGGCAGTTGTCACGGCAGGTGACTACATGCTCGTTTGCTACTCTATCACTGTTTTGACGCGTGGCGGAGCGGTCACCTTACCGATCTATTACGCAATGGGTTCCGGGTTCATACCAGACAAATATCTAAATGATGAATTATATTTCTGTTCTGGGTCTGGGTGTTTGTATTCGTTTATGTCCATGGCACCTACGACACGGTATCCCAGTGGGACTGTGAGTGTAGAGTCTTAGTGTGTTTGTGTAAAGCTACTAAATGTTAGCAAGATGTTAAACCACCTCAAACTATAATTCTGACGTTGATTGAATAATTACTTTGGTAACTGGCTCGGTTTGCCGGAGGGTAAGCAATTTACTATTAATATACCGTTGCCACGTACTAATTTATTTACTACTGAGTCGGGTCTTACCTGAGATAATTATAATTATGAGAAACTTGGCCCTTTTGGGCTTATAAGTCGTCTAAATGAGAAAGTACTTATTCCAGTTCAGGCTTATAATACCTTGTGACTTATAAGCAGTGTTAAGCTGCTGTTCTGGTTTGAAAGGTGTGGTGAGAGATATTCTTATCCGAAGCGTTCCAACTTAGTTCTTAGAGGTAGCAATGTATCTGTCGCCAACAGGTAGATTATATAGCCCTTTATTTTGATATAATGACAATTGTTTGGTTTGTAATTATGAAAGCACGGGGAGCGGCCGTATTGTCATAGTCTCAGTTCGGAGCTTGTATATATACAAGAAGTTGAGAAAACTTCGATAGCGTGATTCAGAGTACTAGTAGCGCCATCTCTTGAAGAGTTGCGGAAAGTCGCCCAGTTCGAACGTTAGGAATGTTACTGCACGAAATGAAATAAAATAAAATAACGTCCGACGCCTCAAAACAACCGTTTGTTGACGTTACGTTTAACGTCGAGACTTAGACGTCTTTTTGCATTCCTTAAAGTAAGAATTTGTTATCAAAACACGCTGAGTTTAGATTTAGGGGATACTTTTCGTGGCTTAACGACGGTACTACCGTCACACTTCTATATCTTTTTTATAATCTAGAAGCATCAAACGAGCGTGCATTTTATCTGGTATCTACTGCCGCCCATGACCATCTGTAATCAGACCTAGATAAGATTACAGTCCCACCCTTGAGGACTGAGTTGGTACGATTACGATAAGTTTTTTTTTATATGATGGAGTGGCAAACGAGCATACAGTCCATCTGATGGTAAGTGGCAACTGCCGAACGGACATTTGTGATCCACCCCAGATAAGGCCAGAATCCCAACCGAAGTCGACCACAGATGCGATGCTACCCCTGAGGACTAAGTTGAAATGCCTCATTAAGTTTATCTCCCGTATCACACCCTTCAAACCAGAAGACAGCAGCGCGTAACACTGCTGTTATTAGGCAGAAATAAATGTGGCGGTGGTGCCGCTGGAGATGAAGTACAAGTTCTACCACCTTCAGAAATTCATATATTCCATAACACATCGACGCAGATACTTCTACTTCGACACTTCTTTGTCCGTACTTGTCGAAAGGATGTATAGAAAAATTTGCTTCTTTTTGACACTTTATTTTGCAAGTCTGAAGATATAAAAGGGGCCTTAAGTACTTAAAACATTAAATCTCAACAAGATGGCAGATCAATTTATTAGTAGGAACACGTTTTGGACGTGTTTAAACGGGTTTGCGGACAATACCACGCGTGCTTGGCTGCGGTTCCAGCCAACCTTGGCACCAGGCCACGCTCCGTGTCTCCAGTTAGGTATTTCGTTCTTAGACAATGTTACGGGCACTAATTGCATTACGTAAATTGGAATATATTTTAGCGCCCACACTTCAAGATTGTATATATAACTTAGAATGAAGGCGGTTTTAAGAACAATACGGACTATAAATTGTTTTTTGTACATGGCGCCACTTTACGCTTGCCCAAACTATGGTCTGTTTGCAAACATTTGTAACAAATGATTGGTTACAAATATTTTCAATGTCCCAGTCCTGTGAGCGTAAATAATATCTAATATTTAGGTAAGTTCTAAGTTCTCAGTAAAGTAACCCCTTTATTCAGAAGTAAATAACACATAAACATAATAAAAATAAAAAGAAAGTATAAGAGATAGTATAGTTGTCGCATAATAATCCAATTTATAACATCTTCATAATACGATCACACAAAAATCCCAAATCTTACTTGTTACTTTGCCAACTCGATTTAAAAAATAATATAAATCTAAAATTTGGCGTATTATTTTTTCGATTTCGTTCCTCCAGACCTCGCATTACTAATCCAAATTGGTGACTATCTAAATTGTTTCGCAAATCTTTATTGCGCCCGCTTCTTAATTTCACGCAACTATGCACGGGGAGCATGCATTAATTGCAATGCAGCATATTATCTATATGCATATGCATGTTTAAATTTCATTCGCTTAATAAAAATACAACGTTCGAAATTTAAATAAAAATATTCTTAAACAACAAAGTTCCAAGTTCAAGCTCCGTGCATTATGCTTGTAGAGCTCTCAATGCATAGAATTGTTGGCCGTCCGAATAGTTTTACAAGCAAATCTTTATTGCGCCCGCTTAATTTCGCACAACTATGCACCGGGCGCACGGATAAATGAATTTATTACGTGCTGCAGTGCGATGCGCTTTATGTATTTTTATTACACCGTTTTTAAAAGCCAGCCTATAAAATGTGCCTATTCTTTTCATATTTTCATATTGTGTGGATGGAATCAAGATTTAGTGCTATTATTTTAAACTTTAGGTACTTAAAAGAAACATGGTATTTATACACTAATAATTGTTAGTTTTGAAACTTAGTGTCCTGGATTCGATTTCCGGCTAAGTAAACATAATTAACGAGTTTTTAATTTTGTTCTAGATGTGGGTGTTTGTATAGCTGTTATTTCCAAAATATACTTTATTCATAATTCTTCGTCTACAACACTCCTCTTCATCAAATAGGCGCTAATAAACTAATTCCGAAACAATTTACTCAATAATCGCTTTATATTCGCTAGGAAATTGTCTATCAATACACGCAGAACCAATATTCCTACAAGCTTCAAAGGTGTTAAAATACAATGATAAATACATTTGAATATTTCAACTACAGGATCGACGGGGTATCGACGCTGGCAGGTCTAATGGAGCGGATTATTCTGGAATCGGTTTTACGACGAAAATCGGTCTCTACGGGGGAGCCTATGATATATCGCGCTCGATTGTACCTATTCTACCTATTTACGGTTGATACATTGCATCAGAATATGCCATTCAAACGACACCGCCTTACGGAATCAAATTTACTAAAATAGAGAAATGGTTTTAACGAATCCTCCGTATTTATGATCGTTGCTTAGTAGAGCTACGAATTTATTTCTAATTAACAATAGTTTACGAAAAATACTACTAATAATTTTGAAATTATGCTTATGCGTGATAACGATATTTTTACGCTTCTGCCCATAAGGATTTTAGCGGTATTTTGACTAACTTTATCAATGATAAATGGAATATATTTGACATTGTTAAAATTGATTTTTGCGGTACAAAGGCGGATAATGAATTCTTTCTTTCCTAATATATATATGTTAAATAAATTGTAAAATAGAGTGCACACAAACCACCTTAAAATCTAAAATTATTCTTATTCTATTATAAATTATTCTCCATGTTAAATACTTGGATTGCAAGTTTCATGAACATCTGCTAGACATTATAGAATTTAACAGTCTCACATATACGACACATTTCATGGCTACTACGATATGTGTTTGAATAACATGCGTTTCTATGGCGATCCCCACAATCCTCGCAGAAGGAAGCCAAGGGGCTCGATATTTAATCTTAAGGCGGAAAACTTGTCACTTATATAAGGGAAATTGATAATCTTGATATGTGTTACATTATAGTCAAATACGCCTTATGTAATCGGATAAAATAATTACATTTGCGCTGGCAAATAGGCATTCCTTCTGTTTTAGGGATCCGGAAAAAAACTGAACCCTATTACTGAGCCTCCGCTGTCTGTCCGTCTGTCACAGGGCTTTGTCTCTTAAACATTAACAGATAGACCTTTTGCTTTTTACAGTCTATTACACTATTACCGCTATAACAGCAAAATAAAATGAAAAAGGTTAAAAATAAAGATACGTCCGTGTATATAGAGAAAGCTCCATATTTCAATTTTTTATAATAAATCTATAAGCAAAGTAAAAAAGAAAGAATATGTGGTAGTACAGAACCCCTAACACATAGTAAATTAATATGACATTTTTTACAGAAATATTCAATTAAAATTCAATATAAAATATCAATTATTAAAATTCAATTGCGCATTTGTTGGTTTATCAGTACTGAAATGAATTATCAATTATATTAAAAAGAAGTACGGTTATTTAATCATATTTTTATCAAAACCACTAAAATTTTAATTAATACTTAGTCGCGTTATTGAATTAATATTGCTTAAGCTAACTCATTTACTTTTGAACTTGCTCTAATTAAATAAATTAAAACTGCCGCGGAGCAGAGATTTATTTTATTTATAACTTTCGATTATAGCTTATTATTCCAACTTAATCCTAAGGGGTAGCAACGCATCTGTGGTCGACCTTGGGTACGGTTCTAGTCTTATTTGGGGTGGATTACAAACGTCCATGGGTGGCATTTACCACTTAACATCAGGTAGACTGCATGCTCGTTTGCTACTCCATGAAATAAAAAAAAATGTCTGCCACGTGTCTGATACGTACCTGTCTAAAAATATTGATTGTGTCTTAATTCGTCTAATATTACAATCGATATCCTTTGATCTGATAATGTTATGTATAAAGGTGTTTTACGCGACTACTAAAACTCCGACCCTTGTACAAAAATTTTTAAAACAGTAGCTACAAGGCTTCCTTAACGGTTTTGTATTCAAAGCCTTGTGCTTCAAGTAACAATACCATTTATTTATATTTTATTTGAACATATAAAAATTACGCATATTTTGGAGGAAATAAAAAATAATGGAGCTGTCAAATGGTATTGCCCGATGTTGATTTTTTTTAATTTAAACTGCAACTCTTTAACTTTGCTCATTACACTTATTACATTGGACTTCAAAACAATTGACTATTTCTTATCAAGTTTTTAGTCTTCACTGAGGTCCTTGTACCCATTAGGGCCTAGCGTCCAGACTAATGAATTGATATCAATAAGTCTGTGAAGCTGATTTAACTGAAATAGTTCTTAGCTCTGTTTTTAGGGTCTAAAGCATTTAGAAATGGCCCAGGCTTAATGATAGGGCCAGCAAAAAACATGATATAACCGTTTCAATTAAGTTTTTACTTTGAATCATTTCTACGTGTTACTTTTGAACTCTATGTAAAATTTTAGGCACATCAAATGAACTTTGTAGAAATAAACAAGATGGTAGAGCTAATTTAAAGTCTACAACAAATTAAGGTAGAAGGAGTGAATGACTTCTAGCTCTCTCCAGAGCATTGAATTGCAATTAAGATAATGGGTTCGAGTCTAGGGGCCAATACCCTGTATTAATATCTAATGCACATAAGATTAATAGCGATGCCAAGATTCTACAGATAGATATTATTAATTCTATGCATAGTCTTATCGTACGTCGAAAATATAAACTACTGAATACTATTTTAAAAGAAACAGAAATAAAAAAAGTTGGTTTGAGAACGAAATTCCATTCATTGTTCAAAAAGAAGAATATGTTTTATCCAGATTTTTCACTCTCTTAGTTTAAAAGGTTAGAGGAGGGGGGGACATTTTACCACTTTGAAAGGGCTTATCTCTTAAACAATCGCTTTTGAGAAAAAATGGTTGTAAAAACCTCAATGTTCTTTTTGAAGACCTTTCTGCAGACATTCAACACGTGTAAGTAATATGATTTTTTTTTTCAGTTTTAATTCCATGTATGGGAAACCCCCCTAAATTTAATATATTTTTTTATTTATGGACATAATTCCGTTTTCGAATAAAGTCGCTGTGACATACGGACAGACGAACAGACGAACGGATAGACAGACATGACGAATATATAAGTGTTCCGATTTCTGTCATTTGGCTACGGAACCCTAAAAGGGCATATCATGAAGGGGCATAACATGTTTCAATTACATGATTAAGGAAATTATTTCAAAGAATATGATATAATCTACTACTTCTTAGATCTTTAATTGTCCAAAGAATTTGAAAGTTGGATTTGTTGATCAAACAATAAAATTATATACCTTTAACAAGTATATATTCGCTAGGAACAACTAACACTTGAAGAGATGAAATAAGCACTTTAGATTAAATTTACAAATGCCTCACGAATAATAAATTGAACTTGCTCTATAGGAATATTTTATATTCAATGTTTCTCAAACATCCTTCCAACTAAGACTCGCTTAATGAAAATAATTACAATTCTGAAAATTAGCGGACGAATAAGTAATTAAATTTAAATGGAATTAATTATGGGCCACTTGTGTTAAACGCCAGGTACCAATAGGAATAATTCGATTAAAGGTCGAAGGTAATGGAGTCCCGACTTGAAATTATCTACAGAATAATAGCTTTGAAAGTAATATCCAATAAAAGGTTACTCCGCTTGCTTCACAATAGACTAATTCTGGTCAACTTTATAGCTACGAACCAGGGAGATTTAGGGTTGTGCTTAGGTCTTATCGATATAACTCCTTTCATAGTAACGTTTTGAAATAAATCTACTTAGCTTTTTTGTAAAGAAACATTTGATAGTGCCATTAAATTTTTATGAATTTGATTTCAGTTAAGTATATGTTCTAATATTATTTACCTTCGTCATACGTGTCTTTCTTCGAGTTAATATTCTTTTTCTTTCAAGGGGAAACCTTCAAAAGGTACTAGGTAGGTGCCGTGGAAGCGACACAAGGTTATGTGGGAATTTTACCCCCCTGGTGGACGGCTCAGCGCTACGAGTCGAGGAACGCAACCGGAGTCCTCTGATTGCATTGTCCTGTCAAGCTCCGCTCAGATGTCAGACACATCACACCATCACCACAACTTTTCAGGTGTTAACGACGGTACGAGACCACACATACCATCGTCCTTCCCGTAGTCGATAAACTTACAGCCCTACAGTTTATTTAGAGAATTTAATGCTTGGAATTTTATTAATTATTCGGGTTTTTATATAGATCAGTGTGTGATGAGATGTAATATGTACTTTTTTGTCTCCTTGCTGTACATAAATCCCTTCACAACTTAAGAAAACCTGAAGAATATTTCTATCTCTGCCGTTCGTGGGTCCCTCCAGAACTTAAGTAGAACTGAAGGATGCTTTACCAAGGCGCTTCAACATGGATTAGTTGCAGGGAAAGGGAGAAAGAATAGAGAAATTTGGATTATGACATTAATGTTGAGCCAGGAGTAGAAAGGTTGTAATATATGATTTTAGACTTATATTATCGCGGAATTGATACATTTTGTTATGTAACGGGTACTCACGATACGATGTTTTGATTTCTTAATTGCCAATATTTCGACCCAGTTGCATGGATCGTGGTCACGGCGGAACATCGTATGGTGAGTACCCGTTATATAACAAAATGTAGAAAGGTTGTACTTTAGTGGTTTTACAAGAATAAAATTAAAATGTTTTAAGTAAATAATTTAAGAACACAGTCTTAAGTAAAACCTATCGCAATCGTTTTATAAAAACTTGATGGGTACTCATTGCAATTAATAAAAGTAATTTTTATTAAGATTACTATTAGAATTTTTACAATTTTATCTTTATTATAAAAATAGCTAAACCCGCGGTTTCACCCGCATTTGAAAACATGAGGCAGATAGTCTAACCTAACCGAAATTTTACAGCTTCAAAAAGTTGTTTAATTAAATTTTATTAAACAAAATTTTATTGTCACAACAAACAGACACTTCAATTTATTTGTATACATTTAAATGAAGTAACCAAAACAAACACATTTAAGTAACATCACTAAATAGTGAGGGAGGGATATTCTTAAGGATCATCCTTAAGCCTCAATATCGACTCAGCAAAGTTTTGCGCAGCAACTCGGAGTAATGAAGACTTATGAGTCTGCCTGTCGCCATCTCGTAATTGTCATCTCGGTTATTAGAGAGAGGCTCGTTACCAGCTAAGTAGTCTTCATCGACGTTGACACATTGCGAAGCTGGCGTTTTATAATTAACTTTATTATTTACTCCGGAAAAGCGGTGCGATTTTTGGCGGAGACATACTGTTACGAACAAAGTGCCTCAAAACTTGCCTTTAACAATAACTTTTATTTATGAATTGCGTTCAGCTTATTGATGTTTATTTAAAAAAAGACATTGCGTAATTAATAAAAAAATATAATTTTAAAACAATTGCCTGCTGACCAGTACTCTTTAATATTTTTTTGATGAAATTCTGATTTATGTCATTTTTTATACCTGTAGCTTAATAACACTTTATATCTCATATACGGGGGATGAAATAAACTCCTTACACGGTTAAACCCTCTTTTGAACGCGTATATCGGGCTTAATGCGTTGTACATCGTTCCATGTGAACGAGCATGATTCATCAGAGCCCATTCACAGCGATCTCTGGATTCAAACGCGGTTTAAGTAGAGATGTCAAGTAATCGATGCTACGTACTTGTATTTTTTTATTTGATGCAGTTGCAAACGAGCACGCAGTCCATCTCCCGCCGGGCTAGGTTATCATGCCCGGGGAGCGGCCGTGCTCCGACAGCCTCAGTTCGGAGCTTGTATATGAAAAACATGTAGAGAATACTTCGATAGCGTGATTCAGAATGCAGTGGCGCCATCTCGTGATGAGTTGCGGGAAGTCGCCACAGCGGCAACTGTCACCCATGGACATTTGTAATCCACCCCAGATACAACTACAAGCCTGCCTGAGGTTGACCACAGGTGCGTTGCTACCCCTGAATACTAAGCTGGAATGCCTCGGAAAAGTAAATATCCCTTCCCACACCCTTCAAACTAGAAGACAGCAGCGGTTAACACTGCTGTTACTAGGCAGAAATAGGTGCGGTGATAGTGCTGCCGGAGTTGAACCCCAAAGGGTTATTCCACCTTTGAATCCATCATTTTTATTTTTAACACAGTAATTGTGTAATTGTGTTAAATTACACAGTAGGTAGATCGTTAGTTAAGTGTTTTGACGCGTGTTTAGGGAATATACGTAAGTGATCACATAATCAATTTACCTAATTTCACTACTAGTCCGTCAAATGAAAATTATAGATCATCGATTTCTAAGCTATTATAAGATAGTGGTGTTGCTTTATCCGAATTATGAAGACTTAACAACTGTAAAATATGTAAAAATATTATTGTATGATTTGATTTATTAATCGAGCTACTAAGCAATAATTGAATAGCCGAAGAAAATTAAAGTACGGACGTAATGAAAACGATTACAATTAAACAAATTTACTTTTCTAGTTCTTTGGGTAACATGTTTTTTATTTACAAATTAAACACAAGAATTTCTAAACTATCAAAATTGAACACACAGTGTTAAATTAAAAGTATCGATATTAAAATATCGACAAGCCACGTCCTTTGTGTGCGTTCGATAGAGATTTAGCGGGTGCGTTGTCGACGGCGCGGATTACCGTGATTTCCCGGGGGGCTCGGACCGAAGACACCTCGGTTGCATCCACGTTATTACTTTCCCATACCACGACAGCTGCCATTTGTGACGACTGATAATTATTTTGCGAGTAATTATTATTTTGTATGACGTTCTGGCTCACCTTGGGGCTTGGGGTGGTTTCACTTGCCAAGTTTTAATGTTCTAGCTAATCGCAGTATTTCTTTATATGACATCAAGTAAATGAATTAAAACCTGTATTAGGCAACTTGGTATTTTGAACTAAATAACTAATTGTTGAAGAAGCACCGATAGCCTAGTTGTTGAAGATTCAATCAAGGGATTTGAAATTCGAGCTGGCGGCGCACACCTTTTTTGAAACGATTTTTGAAAGTGCGTAGTATAAATTAATTGTCACAAACAATAACGACGAATGGCAACAAGAAACTACATACATAAGAGAGTGGACTATGGTCTACAATTCTAAATCCTTCTCGATGCGAAAGACACGTGCCTATTAGCGTGGTAATGGGTGACGACAACTATCTATTGAGTGAAATTAAAATACGTATTCCGTATTGTCCGTATTTTTATGATTTTCAGCCTTGTCTCACATTGACAAATACTCAGATTTAGAAAAGGAGTCAAGTCACCGTGTGAATAGTTAACCTGGTATTCTGCATAATATGAAATCTGCAGGTCAACTAGTTACAATTGTATCTCATGTGTTTTTTTTATATGATGGAGTAGCAAACGAGCATGCAGTCTACCTGATGTTAAGTGGCAACTGCCGCCCATGGACATT
>DWRA01004728.1:0-10548 GCA_018250295.1 Spathilepia clonius
TTCTATTGACCTCCCACACGTATAGGTAAGATGATTTTTTTTTTTTTAGTTTCTGTTCCATTTATGTGGAGCCCCCCCTAAATATAATATATTTTTTATGTTTGTACATAATTCGGAAAGCGGCTTACAGAATACACTTACCTACCAAGTTTCAACAAGTAGTCTTAATAGATTGTTTCGCCTGTGACTCCCGATGTTAACTTTGTTGTTTGGTTAAGATCTGGACGAGCTTGGAGTTGTACACTCTTGGATTACCTACTTACATATGATTAAAGCAGAGAGTTTTAATTTTATAATAGTCTCAAACGTTTTTTCTTTTAGAAAAGGGTGACGTCACGTGCTGCGACCTTCTATAACCTGCTCTATACAGTGTAGTTGGAATTTAAGTAGCCGTCCCACATCACGAGACGCGGTCAGTGGAGTGCACTTGCATCGCGACATGCTATTTCTGTTTCAATGGTGCCCTCTAGGGCTGGCCGTACGTTCTATATATTTCTACAAAACAATATTTAAGTCAATTACCTTGCAAGCGACACGCAACGCGCCGGAAAAGGCTGATTTGTTTTGTCACGGTTTTTGTTCACCTTGAAGTTCTATCGCAAAATATTTATCCCCTTGTTTGGAATTAATGTTTACTTTTATCATACTCATAATGTTAAACAACTTCTCGAGCGATACTTTACGTTATTTGTGTTTTAAAATAAAGATAACTGATCTTACTTTAAAATTTTCTTGTTCTAAGCAAGGTATTTTTCTTACCACATTTCTTTTTCATTACGCTACAGCGTGTAGAAGTAAGGTTATAACCATTTACGTTTTCTATTTAGCATTGAATATCTCTGTTTTCCTTCATTGCTTTATTTATTTACATAATCTGATCTTGTATGTTAATTGTCTTTGATTATCAATTTCTTTCATTTTTTATTATTTCCAGTTGCTGTTTATAATTTTTTTGTATATATTAAGGAATCTTATTAGTGACTAAGAACGTTTGCTTCCTCATTTTAATAATTTGTGGGAGGGCTTTGTGGCTGAAATATTAATTTGTTAGAGTGAATTCATTAAAATTCAGCAAATGCAGATATTTCTTCGCGGTGTTAAAATCGATTAATCCGAATACAGACAATGATATGAATCATTCCACGTCACATCTCTAGTTACGAATGGCGGGAACAAGTGCTCGGTCTCCAACTTCCAAGCTCCACTCTCGCCGAACGAGCCAGTCTCCGACGCGCCGTCGCGTCATACGTGTGTGTGGCGCGTATTCATCCTATCCAAATAATAAACTTTTTACATTTTTACCGAGTGGCTGTGATAGTCGATAAGTGGTAGTTTAGTTACAATTTTTCACATAAGTTACCGAGGTGAGTTTTAGCTTTTCGCAATACGCACGTAAGGTACAAAGTTTAACTGGACTGTTACGTACAACGTGTTAGGCCAACTTGAAACACTATTCCGTAATTCCAAAAGGGCACGTTTTATGTAGCAGTAGCAATTATGAATTTTCCTCTTAAATAGTTTGTTCTTCTGCAACAGGCAATGCATGTTATCCCCGTTTTCGCAACGTCAGCGAATATACAAAAGTGTGCTGACGAAGCAAAAAATATTTCCATTGTTTTAGTTGCGGTATCAATTTTTCTATGCACTCGATTTTATTTACTACCTACATATGGTATTTTAATTTAGCAAGTTACATATAGGGCAAGTTCATACGTATAAGATAAATAATCAAATCACTTATTAAAAGTACGTTTTAAAAGGTTATGTTAAAAATATTTGAGGCAAAATTTCCCAATATTCTTAAAATTAGTATTTGTACTAATAATTATTATCGTTGTTTTTTCACATACGCTTTAACTTCACTTATATGAAAAAACTTAATTGAAAAGAATATTATTTGCAAATTGTTTGGCATGTCATGTGCAACCCTATTGTTATCTGTTCGGAACTTTGCAGTTTGTACCAAGAATCCGTTATCGGCAGATTGCCAAGTTAATATTTGATGTTTTCCGTAAACCATGCGTTGATTTCCATAATAATGGAATTTGTAGTAACACAAGATAAGAATTGGTTAATGTTCAAATGGAAATCGGGTAATTTGCAAGGTAATTTTTGTAATGCTCGAATTATGTCGGTAGGTCCGAAAATATTTACTTTACCCTTACCTTACCTCTTTGCTGTTTTCGTACGTAGGTAACGATGAATCTAATAATTTCAATTTATATTATATCGATACTATTCATTTATCATCGATTATTATTCAATACCTATGTACGTATTGTACACATATGACGCACCTTATTTTATTGCGACTACACTCATTTGGCGTAAATGAAAATGGACATTAGTGATCCTATTTAAATCCTGTTTAACTTCTCTGGTTCTCTGAGCATCATAAAGTATCTTAGCTTAAAACTCTTCCGCCGAACACAACAGCAATATATATTGCCGCTATTAGCAGAAATAAGTTTTGTGGTAGTGGTGCCGCATGTTTACCGTAAAGTTCTATTGTTACACCTGTAAATTTTAAATGCTTCCTCATTTTACTTAGTATCGTAAATTGGTAAACACTTGCAGTATCAACGTAAGTGTTTTATCCTCCATGATAATACGTCTACATATTGAATAACCAATTAACTTTCGTATTTAAAATTAGAAATGGACGTCCTCACTGGAAGACATGTAAAGGTATTCCTCATGTGACAATACATGTGTCTCGACAGGTGGTGCATACTTGCGGACGTTGACTGTTTGCTAATTAATGCTAAAGTTGCACTACATGAAGCGAATACCTACTTCAGTAGTAGTAGTATGTTAGTCGGGCTAGTGGATTAATCGTTAGTTGTTTTTACTTATGACTGCAGTAAGGCTTTTTATATCCTGATGTATTCTCCCTACAAATAGCGGAAAGCAATTATATGTTTAATATACGAGTTGCAAAGTAGCATTCAATCTGATGGTACATGTACACTGCTGCCGATGGACTGTATCGAACCCAGGTAGAACGGGTGTACCTGAGGTCGGCTACTGATACGTTGCTCCTGTTAAAGACTAAGATGGAATACTTCGTATGAAATTTCTACTAGAATAGAATCCATACTTCATGGACTAAAGTTTCAAATGCCTGTAGACTACCACTCGTTTACTACGTGCGTGAGGACATCGAGCATATGTCACACACATACCAAATGTATTTTGCACGTGAACATTAGCGCGCAGACTGGAATTCTCGTCATCACCGTTATGCATAAAGATTTAATATGTGTACAATGTTTTATGACTCTCACGATCACTTACGAGTGTCAGTGACGGTCCTTCTGTGTCATTGACCCAGACACATTTGCTTAATGTCCAACGTGTGAGAACACTAATTAAGGCTAAAATTGGTATGACTTTGGACTGCACTTGTATATCAGTTTTAATTACTGGCTAGGCTATAATCTTATGTCTCATTGATAGGTACAATCTTCTTTTTACAGCTTTAGAAGGTCTAAATTATTCTCCACGACCGCTACTAGAATACCGATTGGTGGATAGTGAGTGCTAGGTAATAGCCAACCCTTGTCTGATGTTTTCAGACTGCATATAAGGCCTCCGTCATAACTAAATAACTGCAATCCAGTTACAACAAGCGTGATCGACGCTTTAAAGAGCCCTCCGAAACATGTCATGCATGTAATTTAGCTAGCTATGATCCATTCATCTTTCCACCGTGCCCGAAGTTGCTAACTTTGTAGATCGGTTATAATGTATACAAGCTATCTACTAACAATAACACTAACAGACTTATTAAACTCACTAATACCTAGTTCTCGCCTAGTAATATTCATCTAGTTGTATTCATACCGTTTGGTGTAAATAAATAACCTTTTTTTATAAATGCTGAAAACAGATGATATCATTGTAACCCAGTTCTACGCCACATATTTTTTGTAAGCATAATAGAATTGCACGTTTCCTTTTTTATTTCACCTTGCTATTTACTGTAAGCAATTTGGCAACTCGTATAACGTAAAATAAAGAAAACACAAATCGAGTTGTAAGATCAGTGACTCGTGGTTTTCAATACCCTTGAATTTGTTGAAGGTCTTCGTAGACCGCAGACTGGTTGCTTGTAAGACCAACATAGTCTCCACGTTAATGTTATTTTGCTTTCGATAGTTTGTTGTACAATCAAATATTTTAAAAGTACTTCGAACCACGCAGAGCAGACATAATGGCGGTCCGACACTCAACGCGTTCCTGGTTGAACCCCCAGGGTGTATAAGTCATAAATTTATATGTCTGTTTCGGGTCTGGGTTTTTGTTTATGGCCTGGGTTTTATTATGGTTATGGCACGTAGAACAATAACTCTAATGTATAGAAAAACGTGTAGTTACTATAGGAGAATTTAATCTGACACATACATATGTCTGTCTTAATATTTTTGGACGAATTGCTCGCTCTTGTATTAACATAAAATAATCTAAGACTGTGATAAGTACCTCAAACAAAGCAAGTATTTAGCAAAACTCTTATATCATTATCTAATTTATCATAGTCAGCGTGCAAGCCGTCGCAATTCGTTTAGAAAAATTAACAAAGCGAGAAATTAATGTTAATTGATTACAATTATAATGTGTTTATTTAACATTTAAAAATACAAGCATGAAAATGTACGATTCCGCTGCGTTATATATTTGTTTGAGAGATTTTTGATTTGTGTAATATAAATATATTTTGAATGATATCACATCCTCGATAAGATCTTACGTAAACATTGTTTTCGAAGATACCCTCCAAATTAAGATCTCGTATGGTGTTTGTATCCACGTTGCGATGTAAACGACGCACATATTCTTATCAGTCAAGTGCGAACAATAATTCCTGATGTAGACTCAGTGACCTTGCACTGTTTATGTTCTATTGTTTTTTCACTCTACTGCATAATAATAATGCCCCTTTATCACTACCTTATCTTCTTTTCTGGTTAATAAGCATGTCGTAATGAATTCTATGAATGTAATGGAATTGTGAGACTTGTTTTCGTATTTGCTAAGTTCATTGCAATCATTTTTGTACTAATTTAAAAATATTTTTATTGTATATCTGCTGTATCTTATCTTTTGCGCCGTAGTGTTAAGAAGTCATTATGCATGTTCTATACCTGTGTTTTATGGTGTTATATAATCGTAGTCATTTTCCTAGTCAAGTATAGAGATTATACGTAGTACGCAGTGGTTCTAAAGTAATTATAATAACAATTATGCGGGTATAACGAGCAAGGTCTCATTTTTTATTTAATTTTGCTTCCATTGATGTTACTCTTACTTATTTTAGTCGTTTTGACACTTACGTAAATGTTACATGGGCTAGAAATATTTTTCCGTCATGATGTATTAAATTATTTATTTTTGTCTCGAAGCGATTGTAATTATGCAGATACTAATAACTTCACGTGTGTAACGTTATATGGTTAGTTCCATTCATCTCCAACCGTTACAATTATTACAACCAAATTGATTACTATTAGAATTTGATTGAACCGCACCCTTGGCCCCTCCGGTTGTGCCGACGTCCGAAATAAATCCACTGTGACTTCTCTATGCGCTATAACAATGTTGCACCTCTTATTTATGTATTTGGGAAACAGACAATTCATACTATATAACATGGGTAAGTGGTTCATAAATACAATACAAAGGAACAATTACAGTTTTTCCATTCCATTCAATCGATTCCACCGTAACAGATTCAAAGTTTCGTCGGGACTGGTGGTTTAGCCGACTTAAGTGTGAAATTTAATAATTATTTTGATAAAACAAAATAAATGCCGTAACGCAACAACAAGAAATAGAAATATGACCGGAAATTCCCATCGAACCTTGCAAATTACGGATATAGCAAACTAAGTACTATGTACTCAATAATCACATACAACTACATACCAGATAAACCAGTACGACACGCGGCCGTAATTACACTTTAGTCATTGTCTGTTTTTGCCATGCACTTGACAGTGCGTGACCTTGCTTCAATTCTGTACAGTAGTCGTTCCATCAAGCTTCCTAACTGCTGCTACGAAGGTATAATTTGGAGACAATCATATCTACGAATACAATACGTAATTAAATTATGTCTTATTTCGCAAAAAATATTGTTCTATGTAACCAGGTATTAAAACTCGAGGAATGACTTAACAAACGAACATTTTGATACACGTTATCGTAATATTCGGAATACTAGAGATTCTAGAATTCTTTGCGGTTGGACAGCAGGGTACCACCACCGAATAACAACGGTGACAAGCGCTGCTGTGTTCAAGTTTGAAGGGTATTATAAAATACACTTAAACGAGGTGTGCCTACATGGTCCTCAAAAATGGCAAGTTCCTTAAAATCTTATTTAATTTCAGAGTTGAAGTTAGCAGTTATCACTTACGCTCAGACGCTGGTACACTACATACTTACTATAACACATATTCTTCCCCTTTAATATTAAATTCCAGTTTTTAAATCAGCCTAAAAGATTTGTTTCATAATACTGTAAGTCGGTTATGCAAATGCAAAAAAATCGAATTGATTGTGTAAAACTTGCTGAGCTCCGTTAGGGTCAAGATGAGAACCGCTTTCCGTTTCGTTTTACTGTTATTATCTCATACGATCCTTGAAAACTTTTATATACAACAATTTTATGTTGCAAAGTTTTTGTTCAAGTACGATTCTTTTTGATTCTTTGCATGAAACATAATTACAAGTTTTGTAAGGTTTTTATTTTAAATGATGGAAAGTAGCAAACGAGCAGTCAGTCTTCTTGATGGTACGTGGCAAGTTCCACCCATTAACATCTATAATTGATCCCAGATTAGATTAGAATTCTACCTCACAGGTAGATCACAGATGCATTGAGTACCGAGTTAGAACGCTTTGAAAATATATTCCTCCCTTACCACAACGGTAGCTGATGTTCAAAATAAATAAACATCATCAATGGTATACAAATTCCCTTTCTTTCTCTGTCTACTTCTTACAGACACCATCACAATCTAGCTTTATCAAATTTTGATTATTTTCTCTTTCTTCTAACATAAATTTGTTAATCAATAATAAACCCTCCTTAAATTTAAGTCTAAGTTTCTGGTGTTGAAAGAACATCTACCCTCAAAAGTCTTTGAGTAAGTTATTCATCTTGTCGTACGCAGATCGTTCTATTGTCTCCACAATAAAAATGTGATAGTCAGTAAACCAATTATTGAAAATTTCATAAGCATCAATAATATGATGCGTTCACAATTTGCAAGGGACGATATTTATCTATAAGGTGTTAACGTTGGAAGAAGGATTTCCCCATGACATTTCCGATAACATTTTAATGCCGATGAATGTTACACGTCGTGTTCCTATAGAAAGAAGCTATTTTACTGCAACTGAATGGAATAATTAGAATTACGAGCTCCCTAACTGGAGCGCTGATGAACCTTCAATAAGGTTATCAGCGGCAAGTACTCGAGTCGCTTGACTTGTATCGCCTTGTTAGCTTCAAGATAACCTTCGATAAAGGTGCTAAGATCAAAGATGATAATTATATATTTGTATATATTATGAATTACTGGGTATGTAGTGGGTATGAGTGTGCTTAGGTATGTGCCAGGTGTGGCGGTAATCCTGAGGTATGTGTATTCAAAATTATTGACGGTGTAAGATTATCTTTCCTTTATCCTTTACTGGAATCTTACTGTGGCTATGGGGTTTTATAGGTTTTGCCATTTATTTTTATTAAAGCATTCTTAAGTGATTTTATATCTCAATCGTATCTGTGAAAAGATCAATAATTTCTTATAGTCGATTCCAAATATTATTCTATTTTTATTCTATATTACAATTCCTAGTAGCTTTGCTCAGATAACTTGATCATACTTCACTCATACATCAGTAGACACAAAAATTTGCATATTTTTTTCTTAGAAATAAATAGCGCTAATGCAAATGCAATAGTGTGTACAAAGGCTAAGTTAATCTTGGCACCAATCAGGAGCATCGTACATGCCGTCTGACCTTTGCTCTTACGAGTTATATTGCATTATTTGCGCTCAAGGATCACGTAGTGGGCAAGTGTGGAACCAAATAATATCCTTATTATTACTATAAATCTAAGCAATCAGAAAAACTCGTTTTCGAATATTTTACTAATAATAGAAGTCACCGGAAGAAGAATAAATTATTCGCAAAATTATATCTTACGTAAGTTGAATAAAATGGGCTAAGTGCGAGTCGGACTCGCAGGCTAAGGGTTCCGTAGCATTATCATTAAATAGCAGCAGACAAAACAAAATATATTTATTGAAACATAAAACATACTTTTAGAAAAAAGTTACCATTATCCACAAAATTGTAAAAATACAAATTAAAGTTGAACTAACTACCAACATACGTTTGTTTTTCATAGTGTTTGTATGGATTACAAAGATATGTAATTCGGTTTTTGAAAAAGTGCATCTATATCTCAAAACCTGTCAACCCTTTTCCCAAACCGTACTTTTTTCAAACCAATTTTCGTTGAAAGTTTTCCTTGACATCTACAACATATGTTTTACCCAGATTTATCACTTTCTTAGTTTTAAAAGTTAGAGGGGGGGGGGACACTCATCTTACTGCTTTGATAGGGCTTATCTTTCAAACAA
This sequence comes from Spathilepia clonius, assembly GCA_018250295.1. Taxonomy (NCBI): domain Eukaryota; kingdom Metazoa; phylum Arthropoda; class Insecta; order Lepidoptera; family Hesperiidae; genus Spathilepia; species Spathilepia clonius. Next base: position 8,661 of record DWRA01004728.1, read on the forward strand.
TGGACTTTGAGAAAAAATAGTTATGGAAACCTCAATGTCATTTTTGAAGACCTTTCTATATATGGACAGACGGACGGACGGACAAACAAACAGACATGACGAATCTATAAGGGTTTCGAATTTTGCCATTTGGCTACGGAACCCTGAAAAGAAGAAAATTGGTCGACCAAAAAAAATAAATGTTTTTTAACCATTTTGTGCACATAATCATAAAAAAAATCCTCTTTAAATTTTTGTTCCAAAATATGGAATGTCCCCCAAGATTCATTATATATTATTTTTCTTTCATTTACTTCATTTCAGATTCCCTTCACACAAATGAAGGAAGCAGACGACGTCTTACCGTTCATGCCTGTAAAAGAAAAAAAGACAGACAAACTCTTAATTAATTCTATATAAAATTCATAAATTGTGTGATCTCCATATTTGTAAGAAGTGCTAATTTATAAGTTGCATGTTTATTAGAGGTGAATGTATCCTTAAATGTGGTTTTCTTTTAGAAAAAAATGTAATGTCCGCTCTACTTAAGTATTTAAGTACTTAAGTTAAGCTCAGTACTGAGTTCAACCTACATCTTAAACTCTGACTCTTTATACAAAAGCCACAGCAATAAATATATTAACCTGGATAATGATTACAGCATTTCCTGGTTAGAAAAAAATCTAATAAAAAAGCGCCGTGTTTATTATTTTTTATCCTCTCTCTCTCTCTCTAATATAATGCTTGACTCGAATTACGCAATGAATTTTAAAATGATGTAGGCTTAAAATGATTTAATTTTTTACTAGATTAGAGCTCAACCTACATCTTAAACTCTGACTCTTTATACAAAAGCCACAGCAATAAAAATATTAACCTGGAAAGTGATTACAGCATTTCCTGGTTAGAAAAAATCGAATAAAAAAGCGCCGTATTTTAAAAGTTTTTATCCTCTAACACAATGCTAGACTCGAATTACGCAATGAATTTTAAAATTATGTAGGCTTAAATTGATTAAATTTTTTACTATATTTTAGAACAATACTTTTAGTGCAGTGGATTTACTACTAAAACTATTATTCTGATTGAAATTAATGTTATCGTAATAAGAAAGTTCTACGCGTTCACATCACAAATTATTTGCTTCCCTGCTATTCTATCCATGTCTCACGTTGTTCACAACAAACGATAATATGTATAGTGTAGTAGGCTATGATTGGTATTGTTTGTATACGGTTTCAAATTCCTTTTGGGCCTCGAAGCCGGCGCTGACTTTATGTTTGGTTAGAATGCGCAACTACTAGATTTAAAGTTTAATAAAGTTATAATTATTTTAAATATAGAAGGTGACTACTAGATACTACGACAAATTAAGACAATATTTCTCTTATTTAAGCTAGGCTTGCTAAAAGATCTAAGCGGATATTAAATATAGGAAACGATTCTATAACAACTGGCAAGGCAGTGTTTTTATGATATTAAAAGTGCCGTGTTCCTATGCGTATGTACGGTACGTCACAACTCAACATTTGAAGCGAAGGCTCTAAATATGACACCTTGTGCACTTTTAGTTCCACAGTTGTTTTTACATTGTGGGTGCTATGAATTCAACAACGAATTGACACCCAGATCCAGAACAAAAGTCTAAATTCATCGTTTACTCTGTCAGACCGATAAAATAACCGCTCCGCAATGCTGTTCGACGTATTTACGTGTGTTAGTGAATGTGTGTCTGTCCGTATGTCACAGCCATTTTAAAAAACAGTGATAGCCTAGTGGTTGAATCACGGCCTCTCAGTCGAGGGGTCCGAGGTTCGAACCACGGGCACGCCCCTCTGATATTTCGAAGTTATGTGCGTATTACAAATTAATTATCACTTGCTATAACGGTGAAGGAAAACATCGTGAG
>DWRA01004729.1:0-10546 GCA_018250295.1 Spathilepia clonius
TTTGAGATATAGCACTTTTTCAAAAACCGAATAACATAACTTTGTAATTCATACAATATTATGAAAAACAAACTTATCTTGGTAGTTGGTAAACTGTTCAACTTTATTTATTATTTAATGATAATGCTACCGTATCCTTCGCCTGCGAGTCCGACTCGCAGTTGGCCGGTTTTATTATAACTAGATTAGCTTGTTAACAGTGAGAGACGGATTAAATTAATCACGGCGCGAAAAGTAATGAATGTAGTATACAGGAACTTAGCTTGAGAGTTTTCTGAGTATTTTAGTTTTCACTCCTGTATCTGTACGTATAGTATGTATCGTTTTGAAGAACAAAGTAGAGCCCATACTAATATATTAACCAAGAGGTGCCTCAAAAATTTCTATATTCAAATTTCCACACATCACATGGCGTTATTGTTTTCTCTTACTAAAATTATTTGCCTATTATATTCATTTATTCGTTCAGTAATTTACAGTTGTTTTGTATTCACTTAATAATGAACCCGAAAATTATATTATGTTACATGCAGTTACTTAGAAATTATGGTAATGACTTTATAAGCCTGACGTATAATTCAATCTCAGTACAGCGGCCGGCCCGCCCATAAATAGCCACAATTCAATTATTTACAGGTGACCTCGTCGTCTCCTCTGTAGAAATATAGCCACAAAGTGCACCCATGATACGGCTAGCCGCGCGGTATCGCTCGATGTATGGGGAGTTCATAATTCAATCTACGGAGATGTCAATTCTGTCAGTCTGCTTTAATTGGATTAGCCATTCGGCACTCGATGCTGTTAATAATAAACTTATATCGGAAACAAAACCTTTAAATGTAACCGGTCGATGTATTATTAAAAATAACGCGTACATAAATGTCGAAGACTTATCACCAGTCATAAAAGCAGAGTTCTATAAAATACGCGCAATGTGCATATAACAAGGACTGGAAATTTTCGACGGATTCAGGGCTGAAAAGAATGGCGTAATAAGTACGTACGTTCATCATTCAACATCAATAGTAGAAAGTAAATGATTAAAGAGAAAATAATTGCACCAGTAAATACCAGTGCACCTTTTAAGTTATTATGTTGATTGTGTTTCTAGTAAGTTGAAGCTCGTTACTTTTCTCTGGTTATTATTGGTCGTAGAAAACAATATTGATTAGTAGTATCGTTATTGGAGCAGCGATGCCTTTGTCGATGCTAAGTAATTTTTTATGGTGGTTGTATTTCTACAAGATGGATAGATTACTTATTGTAGTTTTTCTAAACATAACTGCTTCCGTTTCTACAGCCTTAGTGCAATAGTGCCACATGTAATCAACTACAAATAGATACGAGTCCTAATATGAAGTAAATCTATGGTTAAAAAACGTATCGCGGACTAAAACTTGATAAATGCTGTGGAGAAATGTACGTTATTACTGTAATATTTGTATTTGTTGGTTACAGCGGCGCGAAGACGGTGGAGGCGGCGAACGCGCGCGCGCAGGACAAGCGCGCGTCCGCGCCGCCGCCCGCCACGCCGCCCGCCGACGAGGAGCCCGCGCCGCCCTCGGACGGCGATGCTACGCCGGTAAACGCTATTTTATTACATCTCTTATTTACTGATGTTTTAAGCCATAATACGTCACAGTGAACGGAGTGAAAAAAAATGCCTGCTTTGAAAGTAACAACTACATTCAACATTTTATTGGTTTATTTCGTATGTTGACACAGAAATCCATGTGTGTACCAAAACTGGCGACAGACAAATGAGTGATCTTATGAAGATTCCGTATTTTCGTTTTGAAATATGGACCACTAAAAATACCCGATGAACATAATGAGGAAAATAGTATCTAGATTAAAGTTCAAAAACATACGTGGAGCTCTACGTGCTCCATTAACGTATGTTGACACTGTAAATTAGGCTTTTATGGTCAAAGCTATGTGTTATAGGATTTCTTTCGCCTCTTCTATGAATAAACTAACCGCTTTAGGAAGTGGTAAGCTAGTATTTGACAATATTATGAATGTACTTTTGATTTTGTTTGTTTGCAGACGGGAATGTGCCCGGAGTCGTCGACGGCGGGCGGCAGCGCGCCGGCGACGCCGCTGGACGCGCGCGTGGACGTGCAGCAGCCGCGCCCGCTGCCCATGCCCGAGTACGGCGGCTTCTTCGCGCTGCTCACCGAGTACCTGCCCGACACCAACACGCCGGTATCCGGCTTTCACAGGTACATGCGCATCATTCTATTCGCCTTCGTGCTACCCCCGCTCCACTCGCAATTAGCTAATTATTTATTAGCAGTATCAATAATTATTACTAGAGAGTATAGTGAAACGGAAGCGAGGAAGACTGAGACTAGCGCTGTATTGAGGAATAACTTAGAATAAACGCTATAGCGAGCGGAACGAGACTGCGTGTACGTCTCACGAGCTATACACTACACAAAATTCCCATATTGCTGCGGACTTCACTGACGTCACTTCGTGTGAGCGAACGCTGCGATACCAGTCGGGGTCAAGCATCATCAACTTCGGGCCTCGCTGAAATACTCCGAAGCCTGCTTCGCTGCACCGCGCCGCCAATCCCTACTGAGCCTCACCATGAAAATCTTCGCCTAACTTTATTACACACTAACCAACACATTACCCATTCATTAATGCAACACAGATTAATTTCCTCCCGTCCCGTTCCGTTCACTTAGGTATTAGAATAAGCCAGATTTTTTTACTAACGATTTGTGAGATGTTTCTAGCGTTTCATTATTCCGATAACTAATCTGAGAAAGTGATAAATGTAACAATAATATTTATTAATTGGTATTACTGGTACCTAATGGGTAATTATTTTTATAGAATAACTATAAACTTCTGTAACGATTTGGATAAAAATAAAAACATAAATTATATTAAAAATTTTAAGGTTATGTAAATGAATGTAATGTCACAAAAACATAAAAATTACATACAATCGGACATAACATAAAATCGGAGCCGCAATATCTTCATATTAACCAAACATAAAAATGTCGTGAACTTGTAACACTAGAGAAACGCTCATAAATCGTTCATCGTAATTCGAGAGGTAACTATCGGATCCATATAGTCTAAAATCCAAAAATCTTCGTTACGTGAATTATGTATATGTGTATTTTTTAAATCCAAAGAAATGAATAATTTAAAGCATTTTAAAAATATTTTTTTTTATACATATCACAAAATATTCCAAAGACAGTATTGTAGTAAAAATATGCGTTCGATAGTGACTCGTGCACAACCTGCTGCATTATATTAGACGTGTGATTCGTGATACTGGCCTTGGAATTCAACAACAGGAACCTTAGTATACCCAATACCCTGTGCCTGGATTCCATACTTGCATTCGATAGCAGATAGATGCTGAGTTTGAAACGTGGACGTGAATTTCATTGTAGCTTGTGGATTCAGAAACAATGTGTATAGTGTTACAATGATACTACGGATGTATAGACTACTGTAGTGGTCTCCCCGGTCCCACGACTTTACTTGTTTCTGAATTCTGTAATTGGCTGTAAACTCCATGTGAGCAATCGTTCTTCGATTAACGCAATATATTTGTCTAAGTTCGTTTTTACAGTTATGTTAGGATTTTGTGAATGTTCCAAATATTCTTAACTATTTTCTTTATTTTTTCCTTTGCTTTTGTTTCTTTGAAAACAAGGAGATAGTTTATTCAATTTTAAAAATTTCATATAGTTGAAATATATTGACAGATTTATTTTATATGGTGGTAGTAGCAATAATATCAATAATAATTAATAGTAGCAATCGAGCAGGCAATCTACCAGCTGGTAAGTGATCCTGCTTAAATCAACCTTAGATAAGACCTAGGTCGACCACAGATGCATTGCTATCCATGAAAACTTAGTTGGTATGTCTGGCATTAATATATCTCCCTTATCACATCCATCGAAGCGGAACACAGCAGTGCTTAGTTACTAGATGGAAATAGGTGTGGCGGTGATACCTTCGGAGTCAATTTAAGTGTCTACCTCATAGAATTAAAAAAATATATTGGAATCATTGGAACATAGCTTTCTTTTTCTCCGGCGCTTTTACAGCGTTTACGCAGGGCAACGAAAAATTCGTGTTAACAAGAAGTAATATAATGGTTAAAATTTTTAATTGTCCTGTACTTTTCTCTTATATTCAAACTTTCAAAGCAAGCCCGTGGAACAGGCATTTTGGTGCCGTTGCGTTAATTGACTAACAAGGCTGCTCTATTATGTTAATCTTCAAATTTCATATTTGAAATTGTAGCCAAAATATTCTATGTTAATATGCACGAAATATGTCCTTCATACTTCTATTATTGTAAAAATGAACTTCAGCACATTATGAATGACGATTGCTCATATCGATTTCCTAAAGAATTCAGAAGTTGAGAGTGTGTACTATTGGCCGGCTTCTGGTTTCCGAAGGTGTCTTTTTCAAAATTTCTTGCAATTGCAACGAGACTATGTTAAATATATATATTTTAATTGTAGTTGTAGTAGTAGTAATATTATTAGTAAATTTCGTTACATATGTTTACGAACATAAAATTTCATAGAAAAAACGAATACAATACATGCAAAGAAAATGGATACAGCCATGCAGTGAGAAGTAGGCTCATAAAACAATAAGTAGACTTCGTATTAATGTATGACTGTATTGCCTGTTATTAATAATAATCAACCTATCCAATGCTTTTCCTTCCAAAGATCGAATTTTAGAAAAAATGATAGATTGATTATATGTAGAAAGTGCATCATAAAGCAATTTAGTTGTAAGAATAACGGATCTTTTAACGACATTAAATGTTTTATTGCGAAATATTATCTTAAAGAGGTTGTGTTTCGGTATCTTGATCAAAGACATAGAAATAAATCAGTGAGGACAAGGAGATAGGTCACCCGAAAAGTACAGGAGAATATTCAAAAAGTAAAAACAAGTCCACAATCTTTACAAAACGATGTTGTTAGGAGATTCCATAATATCAATCTGACCTTTATGAAGATTTTATAATGTGGTTATAGTCATACGAACATGTGAAATGTAAGGGAATGATAGAATCAGAAGTAATTCCAACAGTAATTTTATATTTTACAATAACATTAGAAGCTACATGCTTACATTTGACACAAATATTCCATCATTCCTCACTACTAATATAGATATTTGTTCGCAGAAAAATAATACAATGAAAGTATTTTTCTGTTTCAGTGATGCATGCCATGGATTATTAACCATGTATGCATAAAAAGAATTTAGTACATGTGTATTATTTATATTTTTTGTGCGATATATTTTTATTTACTGTCTTACTTAAACGTATCTTACGTCACTTCTGCGCTCTAATTTCTACTGTGTTGATTTCGAGTGGCTTAATGTTTGTACTGCAATTCTCCAAAACTACATGTCCGTTCGTTCTTACTCGCATGCTCATATCGCCTTCTTATTTTCCTTTGTTTTTCATACATCTATTGACGTTTGCCTAAGTGTTTTGAATTGTGTACTTTGTTGAATGTTATATATTATTCATGTTATGTATCTTTTGAAATAATTTTAATGTGTTCGTTATCAATGGTTTACGTGATGATTGTAGTTGTCATCGGATTATATTTACTTCAAAATTTTAACCGTACACGGACATACCGTTATAAATTTCCTGAACTGAGCTATAGTTTGCTACAAGTTATTTACTTTTGTATACTTTTAGTAATACACCAGACCAATAACAATAAGAGTAATCTCAAAGTCGTGAAATTACATGAAATTCATTCAACTACTCCCATATATTAAATACATATTGGTATTGGTATCGCCGAGCTTAATGACTCGCGGATTCTCGCGTTTGAACACATTAAATATTTTAAATGTCAGCTGGCCCAGGCGAACAAGCAACATATTACATGTAACCCTGGGTTTGCTAAATGTCCAGAGTAGCCACTGAGTTTGCGCATCTTGTATTAGGGATAACTTTTACGGGTTGACACATAGATGCAACGTGGCGGTGATGCTGCTCTGTGACGTGGTGTTGGACGGCGTGGAGCTTGACTGGTCCATTCACGTGCCACTGATGCTACACATCGTGTTCCTCGGCATGGACCACACCAGGTTTGATATTTTGTTTCCTGTAAGAAATCGATATTTTGCATCAATACATTGGTAATAGAAACGCTGTTTCCACTAGACGTGAGTGATCAATAGTGAGTAAGTGTCGCCAATAGGGATCAAATTCTGGGAAGGAATGATAACTGGTAAACTAAAAGAAAGGCCTCACTTTTGATGAAATACAATTTATGTTTGTCACATGAAGGCACTCAAAAGTGTGTTTGTAGAATCCATTATGAGTGGTGCTACTGTGTCAGGTGGATAGTGCACCAGCACTGCCGGCAGCTGTTGCTGAACCTGCTGGTGGCGGTGGCGGCGCACCACGACCACCTGACGGTGGCGCGCGTGCTGCTGGCGGCGCGCTCGGCGCAGCTCGGCCTCGGCCTGGCGCCGCCCGCTCTACCCGTCGTTACACATAACTTCACAGGTATAACGTACGCTTTTTGTATACCCTTGCTGGCAATTTCAACCCTGTTGCATTTTAGGTACGGCATCAAGTTTAACACAAAGTGCAAATGTATGTTATCATTCTTAGATGTATCAATTGGAAACCAGCACCGTTTTATCGCTGATCTCATGGATATTCGAAAGTAGGAGTTGTCAAGACTACGCGCAAGCCACGTAGGCAATGAGATAATATTATATTTTGTTTTCCTAGAACATTCAAAACCTATGAGTGTATTTTAAATTAATCAAAATAAACTGCCTTCACAGGAATTCAAAAGGATTCTGTGGAACATTTCGCGTTTATTATAATCATAATATGTAGAAACACATAAAATGTGTTGGTTACGTATTATACAGCATCGGAGCTTGTTAAATCCATTTTCACGATGGGTTCTGTCACTTCTTTAGATTGATAGTGGTTGGTATGATAACATGCTTGTTTGCCAATAGCGGTGACGTGGTTAGCACGCGGCCAGCGTTGCCACGTATTGTGCCCCTAGGTGCATTCTGCCCTTGAAATTGCATGGTGATATTAATTGTATTAGTAAACAGCGAGCTAGAAGGCTTTTCGGTACGCTTGGTTTAGTAAATCCATTCTTAGTGCTGTAAATGTCATCATAAAACAAATAAATGCAAACATACATAATGGAGGAAACACTAGAGTACATTCTTCATATGAGTATTATAACATACATGTCGGTTAAAAAAATACTAATAAAGTCACTATTAAACATAAAGCATATTACGTATACGTTAAAGAAATTTAGTCGACCTGGTTAAGTTAGTTCAATGAAATGCGTATGAATTATTTAGAATTATGTACATTCTAGATAAATTAATTTATTCCGATAAAGAAACAAAAATAGTTATAAAGAAAGAAGAAAAAAAAAATACTAGCGCTTACTATAGTTTTCGATTGTAATACGAAAGAGGTATTAGTAACCTGTAAACCCATATTCGCGATGGCCCTGTCCACCCTCTAGATTGATAGCATTGTGTGATGTACCACTTTTGTTTGTAAACAAGGGTGCTTATGTCGATTGCCTGCGAGGGTCATGTTTGCCTTCGCCAGAACCGACCGGATTTCGCCCTTGAATCATCAAACTACGCGTTTGGTTCGGTATTAATTCCTTCTATTATTTCTTGATAACATTTCAATTAATTACTTATTTTATATTCAGAAAAGTATCTTATTTTTAAATATTTATGAAATGCCTTATGCTGTCTTATCTATATTATACCAGAAATTCTTTCATATAAATAAAGTTTTTTTTTTTTTTTTTTCAAAAAATGGAATTCAACATGTTTCTCACTATTTTTAGAACCAGATGCAGTGTTTGACGGTTATCCGGTGTGTGCGCATTCGCCGCGAGCACACGCGCGCTCCCTCTCTTCGGACCCACAAATTACACCTGATGGTATGTATTGTCTGTAGGAAAATATAAATTCCGTGAATAATTTATATTGGACGTGATAGACGAAATATTATCGTTTTTAATATAATTCTCGCCCTTTTGTATTAGCCGAAGGAGACAATTACCCGTCGTTGCCGGTGATAGTGACCGCGGAGACGGAGGCAGAGGTCGAGGCGGGGGCAGAGGCGCCTCCAGCGGAGCTGCCTGTAGCCGACGTCATCAAGTCGCTGGTGCACTACCTCGCGGGCCGGCCCACGCATATGCCGCTCTGGCAGTACGAGGACATCACTGCTAAGGGTTTTTATTATTCTATAATAGTAATATAATCACATGCTGAATTTTCACGTTTTTTCCTGCTTAACATCTATCAATAATCAGTTTTATGCTGGACACTAAAGCGATAAGCATCACAAATAGACTAGGCCCGAGTGAAGTATCCTGTTTAATATTTTTTCTTAGTATTTTTATAATTGTAATACTAATGAAAATTGAGACAAGTCTAAGCTAATTTGAGTTCTTTTAACATAAGTATTTGCGAAATGAGCATTGAATGATCATAACGAATATCTCAAGCTGTCGTGGTTAGTACTTTGTTTAGTTGCAATAACACATTAACGTAGATGTCGGCCACCCCCAGTTTGGACGCTGCGCAGCTGCCAGCAGATGGCGACGCTGGTGCGGCACGCGCTGCGCGTGTTCCGCGAGTCGCTGCCGCACGCGCTCATCTCGGAGCGCTGGGCGCAGACCGCGCTCCAGCTGGGACTGTCCTGCCCCTCCAGGCACTACGCTGGCAGGTCGCTTCAGGTACTCTTTATACCTACCGATTTACGTGATGGTGCGACGCCCTTGTTGCAACATATCACACGCACATATTAACAGTAAAAGTATGCATTACTGCTTATGGACTACATACCACAATTACATCACTCCAAATCGTACAAACTCATTAATATCCCAATGCAAAAAAATCACCAAAGTTAATTATGTGTTCCATATACTTCACAACGCAGATTTTTATCGTCAATGACGCTACACCATACGGGTTAGTAAAGTAACCCATACATTAAATAAGGTAATGGGAGGTCACATGATTTGATTCAATCAGGTGTTCCGTTTCATCGGCGTGGCGATGACCGGCCGCATGGTATCGGACATTCTCTCGCGACTGGTGGAGACAGTGGCCGAGCAGGGCGAGGACATGCAGGGCTACGTGACGGAGCTGCTGCTCACGCTGGAGGCGGCTGTGGACTCATTGGAGTCCAACTTCAGGCCGCTCGACTATATGAGAGATATATTCAAATCGACGCCCAATTTGAACAACAAGGACGGAGGACAGCAACCCAATGGGAATGCTTATAGCGCTGGTAAGTTTGGAGATTACATAATAATTATGATTCTTGTTTGTTTGCAGAAGCTATGTGACTTTCTATTGAATGTATAAAAAGTATAGGTTGGTATAATCTTATCTAATTATAAGTTAATAAACTTAAATATATCTATACACTTAATAAAATCCTAAAAGCTGAACCGGTTTGCCGAGTCACCCTTCACAAAAATAGCACAAGCCGTGTCTTAAATAATCGGATAAACCAGTTTATTCGCAGCTGTTAATAAATCGCTATCGGTCGCAGACTTACCAGATTGGCAATCCATGTTTAACGAATCAGATTTTTTTTTTTAAATAATTCTTATATATATTTCGCTCACAGGTCTTGATCTTTTGTAATAAATTACTGTAACAAATTATTGAATTAAGAGAGGAACCCGAAAATGTGGAAAAATGTGAGGGAAAAGCAACCATATGTTTTGTTTGCGGCGACAGGCAAGCGGTCGCCGGGCGTGTGCGTGGGCTGCGTGAGCAACCACACGCGGAGCACCAGCTACTCCGTATCGTACTGCATGCGCAAGAACAACGCGCCGCCCGCCGGAGACAAGCAGCCGCACGGTAACAACCCCCCTACGCTACACCCACGCATCCCTCATTACACCCGTCATGAATACATTTACGTATTATTATTGAAGTTATACTTTGGGCGCGTTTGGGATAAATTATGTCAATGATTTTTTACAAAACATTACGTCTAAATTTGACACGATAAAGTGGACTGGTTCATGTGTAAGTCTCGTAAAGAGCTACTAACAAAGATTTTTTTTGAGCTGAACTATATTACTTTATTTCAAATACTAACATAAACTACATACTTCTGCCAGTGAACGTCCAGCAAATTTCTGTCAAGCTCTTTCAGTCATAAACAAAAACAAATATTCAGAGAATTGTTTTTGTAATAGGTATCAGAGGAGGAGGTCTATACTTCAGCCGTTATACACTGAGTAATAACCAGTTATTGTGACATTACAAACAAACGTTTAAATATTATTTATACGTATAGATATGATATGACACCACTCAACACGACTCAACCAACTGTACCAACTATTTTGTAATGTAAAATATATGAATTTATGTACATGTCTCTGATTTGTATTTATGAAAAGTAATATAGTTGAATCTGTCATATTTAGGGTTCCGTAGCCAAGTGGCAAAAATCGGAACC
>DWRA01004730.1:0-10545 GCA_018250295.1 Spathilepia clonius
TGTTTTTTTTACTTTCATTTTTCCGTGTACAAAAACTTATAAATAAATAAATAAATAAATATGATGGAGCAGCAAACGAGCATGTAGTCCACCTGACGGTAACTAGCAACTGCCGCCCATGGACATTTGTAATCCACTCCAGATGAGAATAGAATCCCAACTGAAGTCGACCACAGGTGCGTCCCCTGAGGACTAAGTTGGAATACCTCAAAAAATAAAAAATCAAAATATTTCATTCAAAGTAGATCCTTTACAGAATTCTTTTTGAACGTCAAGAATTTACCCCCACTTCACAAGGTGTTTTATTATGGAGAAGAAGCGGCGAAGAAACTCCATAACACACATCTTTTAAATAAATAAAAAATTGTACATAAATAAGCCTCATAATATACCTGGTTAAGTTTATCTCCCTTACCACCTTCATACCAAAACACAACAGCGTTTAACACTGTTGTTATTAGGTAGAAAAAGGCGTGGTGGTTTTCAACAAAGCATCCACTGCCATTATTCAAGTCAAAGGTTTGATAATAAATTCTAAAAGATATTTTCTACAATTTTGTCACGTTTGCACATGAAATGTTATGCGTCATAACGTTGCTAGTCACCATAGAACCACCATTGAATATAAAACGGTCATTTGATGAGTAATGGCACAATAATATAAATTCTATTTAACAATTATTGTGGTTTGCTTATTTGTTATTTTATTGGCAATTCCTTAATCAAATATTAAATGCGGGTACCCGACCACATTAAATTAACACTTTAATAACGTATACACTCATAGCGCCACAGTAGGACAAAGACGAATACACAAACACCCAGACCCTAAACATCTTAAACCTGGAGCCCACTAGGTACAGAGACGTATCAAACCGGCATGATGACCGCTAAGTCACACAAAATTTCAAGATTACCTCAAAAATGTAAAATAATCAACATTGGATATGCTTATAGAGAATTTTTTTGGTAGAGCTGTTAGGGCTTTGAATCGAGTGGCACTTCTACCACACTCATTTCTACTTTATAACTCTGTGTCTCACAGAGTACAGTAAAAGAGAGATACTTGCACGGAACGTTAAAACTTAGTCTTCAAGGGTAGCATTTGCAGTCGACTTCAGGCAAGACTCTGATCTTACCTGACCTTATCTCTGCTAATATTTTACATATGTTCATAGGCTGCAGGCTTTCTGTCAGTTAGACTGCATGTTTGTAGTTTCTACACAATAAAAATACTTTTATCACTTAAACCGATTTAAAATATTACTAGTAACTCACTTAACTTACACATCATTAAGCATAGAAGTGTTTTCATCGTATACGTGGAAATATTACTTACTATTATGATTATATTTTTGAGGTAATTCCAAAATTTCCTTACTCTAACATTTGGTATAGCGCCAAAGAAATATTAAATTCTGCAGCAGTTTCACAAAATCACGTTTAAGCGGTATGTGAAAAATGTAAATATAACTGCTGAGTTAAGACCTTAAGCTTTTACATGCTTATTTTACGATGTGTTAATTTTTATTCATTTTTTTAATGTGGTGGAACCCTTTGTGGTTCGACTCCGGCGGCACCACTGCCACACCTATTTCTGCCTAAAACAACAGTGTTAAGCGCTGCTGTCTTGTAGTTTGAAGGGTGCTGTAAGGGAGACATACTTATCCGAAGAATTTTAACGTAGTCCTCAGGGGTAGCAACGCATCTGTGGTTGACTTAGGGAAGGATTCTGGTCTTATCTGGGTTGGATTACAAATGTCCACGGGCTGCATTAGCCACTTACTTCAGATGGACGGCATGCTCGTTTATTACTCAAGCCTATTAACAAAAACTCAAAGCTCTACATTTGTCTCTATAACATTAGGTAATGTTCACAAAGATGTTTCTATTTGTAGAAACTCATAATTAGGGTCATGCATCACTTCACAAGTGGTCTGTTGTACTATTTTTACAGAAGTTATTCTTATATGGCGCGAATATATTTTTGTGCTTGTGATTTTTCTAGCGTTTCCCATTATTGTTGTTTTCATAAAGTTTCGATGTGTATCTTTGTTTTAAAAGATTTATAAATAGAAATTAAACTTGTAGTAAAAAGTACCAACTAGTTTTTGGAAGGAATAATAACTAAACAATAAAATATCCTTAACATACAAGACAAGCAGTGTTAGTTACTATACGCCATCTATTAAAGAGCGACCTTACTACATTAGTATGTGAGTTCGTATTCTGGACCTATGCATTAGTCCGGTTAGCTACCTACTTACTAGTTTAGTTAACAGGTGTCTTTATAGATGGCGTTATTTCGTTCTTCAATTTATACATAGATAGCGCTACTACCGCCATAAACTTTCGTGTTGTGAGCTTTTGAAATATGTGTTCACATTGTAAGCTGTATATAAAATGAGATTTTAAATTTTAAAACAGTTTGTAGTACATTTGTTGCTATATGAGCCAATGTCATGCGAGATTTATGTTTACCGCGATGTATGACGTTTAATACAATCTTAGTTTTAGTAAAATGGTGACAGTAGAGTGAATCGGCGGGCCCGGAGCTAGTCGCGAACGCGGGAGCGAAGAGGGATTAGCAGCCGCCGGCCGGCAGCGGCAGTACATATTTGTTCGCCGCGGTGACAGGTGCCACGCCGCACCGCGCAAGTAACTCGCACTCGCGAATCCAGCTCTTTTGTTTATAACACTTGTTGTGCCCTCCGTTGTGTGACTTGACGATCGTACAGTTTATCGCATATTCATGTCTTGATATAAAATGTGAACTTTTAAAGTGTCGTGAAAGTGTTCGAAGAATACCGGCTTTACTAGTCATGTCCACAAGTACGATTTGAATACAAAACTCCCGTAAACTATGTTTGCAGTTCTTATTAAAAGGATATGAGTTGTGCGGTAGCTGGTGATTGGAGCACATTTTCGGGCTTCGGATTTAACTGTAAGTAGTGGTCTAGTTAAGATGTTCGGTGTTTGTAATTAAAAGTTGTAAAGTTAAGGTTTTTGTGCAAACTAATGCACAATGGTGAAACAGTGCTGGAATGTAAGGGACGAGTGGCATAGGTGTTGCACTGTTGTGTTATGGAGAGCAGTGTTCGGGCAACGCGAGGCCACGGTTGAGTTGAATGCCCGCTACCGTAACCGACGTCGCCGCTCATCCGATCGCAGCACTATTACCTCACCTTGACAATCATCTAATTTAATTTGGTTTGCACAAAGCACATGTACGACAACAAAAAACGCTATGCACAACAAACTCAGCGCTTTATTACGAAGCGGCTCCTACGGTTTTATTTGAAATCTACGCCGTACCTTGTTGAAGTAGCAAGCGAGTAACGAAACGCACACCTTGAATAAATAAGCAGTTTTCTTACATACTTTGAGTATTATTCAAACACTATCAAACACTGTGGAAGCTTTTAAGTACTTTTACGTAAATTCCTATAAGAATTGTGAATAGGTACGTTATTAATTTAGGACGATAAATGCGTGCAGATTTAATTATTTTACTTATCGAAATCGTATGTTTTTTTTTTAATTAACACATAATTTAAGGATAGGATAGGATTCTCATATAGTTGTTAAAATTATACAAATAAATTCTAATTGATGATAATTGTATAATGTTGTGATTATATATTGTAGTAATTAGTAAAAAGGTATTAAGCGTTTCATTTACTGCCTAATATATGATTTTTTTTATTTGATTGAGTAGCAAACGAGCCTGCAGTCCACCTGATGGTAAATGGCAACTGCCGCCCATAGACATTTGTAATCCACCCCAGATAAGACTGGAATCCTACCGCAGGTCGACCACAGATGCTACCCCTGAGGTCTAAGTTGAAATGCTTCGGATGTAAATGTATCCCTTACCACACCCTGCAAACCAAAAGACAACAGCGCTTGAAGCTCTTGTTATTAGGCAGAAATAGGTATGTCTTTAAATTAAAGGTTTGAAATAAATGGATTGAAGATCCATCAGAACTTATGCATAGACACTTAATCACCATCTGTCCTACGATAACACTGCCGAAATAAATAATATTTGAAATACTCATATAATCATAAATAAGTTATACGTAATGGGTATTTACTAACTTTAAACTAATTTTGTGTCAACAGTTCGCCGGATGGATAAATTATACCAAAAATAATAAAACATGTAGCATTGTTAAACAAACAAAAATATGTTAACGGTATCGTGTTCCTGTTTATAAAGAATGATAGTCAGCGTCGCCAGAACGTGAGATCTGATTCCATTTTCCCAGGAGAACATATCTTTACTTTCGTGTCGGTTAAGGGCGATTAAGGGCGTCCATTTGCCGACGTCAGTCGTATAGTAACGCTTTATTAGCACAAAAATACTTTTCTTATTAGCTTTTGCCCACGGGTTTGGTAAAGATTTTAATCGGAATTCAGTTTCCATGTGTCGTGTAGCAATGAATCATATCGTCGCCTCATCCTGTAGGTTCGTGTGTAATGCAAAATGCGTATGACTGGTATTAGAATATATTGAATTTACTTTACCACATTTATTCTATTGTATAATGCTAAACGGTGTCATATTTCGTGGCGAAGGAGACACATTAACACGAGGCGTTACATTTTCGGGCTAGCAATGCATTTGGTCTCAGCTAGGATCTCATCACGGTTTGGCGGTTGGGGCAGTATCCTCGTAAGCTACATTAGTCTGTTTGTAATATCACAATGACTGATTTTTATTAAACGCATCTGAAAGTACACACGATACCTATAATCTACTTACTTCTGCCTAATAATAGCAGTGGTAAGCACTGCTGTTTTCTGGCTTGAAGAGTGTGGTAAGGGAGATAAACTTAACGAGGCATTCCAAATTAGTCCTCAGAGGTAGCAACCCATCTGTGGTTGACTTCAGGCAAAATTATAATCTTATATGGGATCGATTACAACTGTCCATGGGTGGCAGTTGCCATTTACGATCAAGTGGACTGCATGTTCGTTAGCTATCCATCGTATATACAAAAAATCGATTTACTAATATCGTATTAAAATGTAAGATACATTTTAAATCGATGGATGATTAAATCGATATATTTTAGTAAGATTGATGAAAACAGTCATATTGTTAGTTGGGTTACATAAAAATCCCTTCGGCTTATGTCGATCTCTCGGGAAAACTGTAAGAAAGATGTCTTCCATTCGATCTGGTACTGTCGGCGATAACGAAGACGATCTCATTTATTACCGCTGTTTGAAATAATACCTTAGTATTTTTCTGAGACATTGGACTCTTCTTTATTGGGACGACACGACACCATATTAACAGATATAAAATTACTAAATACATTCTCTAGTGATCCTCAAGTGGATATAGTTATATAGAAACTAGCTGACCCTGCAAACGTTGTCTTGCCTTAAAAATTACTAAAAAAGTAAATATTTAGGGTTGTATGTATGTTTAATGCCACATTATAAAACAATCAAAACAAAAATTTTCGTCAAAAAATTAAAAAAAAAATTTAAGTCTGAACAACTCTTATCATTTAGGGGTATGAAAAATAGATATTGGCCGATTCTCAGATCTACTGAATACGCATATAAAATTTGGTAAAAATCGGTAAAGCCGTTTCGGAGGAGTATGGTAACTAACATTGTGACATGGAAATTTTATAGTTATATAAGATGTACTTCGCGTATGAAAAGAGGTATTATTATCGATTTTTTGGACTTAAAATCGATTTTTTGTTTAATTGATTTTGGATTGTTATCCCTACGTTGAAACTGTTTTACTCGGTTAGAGAATACCTAACAAAACAAATGAAGCGTTGACAAAAATTTCAGAAGCTCTGTCAGCGTCGGTGCGGTGTCGTGTCGTTCCAACAAAGAAACACCCGTTCTCTAGAAAAATCAGCACGGAATATGATTGAATATTTTATGACGAGATTGGAAATTAAAGTTCTTGAGAAATATTTGCTTTCGAATAGTATCTACCAACTAGTTTAAAAGTATTTAAATGTTGAATTGTATCTATACTATTCTTTCACTCATTTACATGTATTAAGTTAAACTAAATGATAACCATTAATTTAGAAATACCTCATTTAAAAACATAGATGTTTTGATTATTTCATTAATATGAATTCGAGATGTGAAAGTGTTAACATGGGAAGACTAATATATTTTTTCTTAGTGTGTCGGGCGGGGAAAGTTGTGATGCTTTAAAATATATTCTTAGAAACTTGGTAATCTTGGCAACCAAGAAAACAATACAAGGGGTTGGTCGCAGGTCGAGTGCCCTCTTGTCCTCTTTATAAACTTGTCTGACTGAGAATGGCAAAATACATGCGATAAAATCGCTTGGTTTAAAGTGAAACGATTGTAATAAGAACACTTTGGTAACTTGAAAAAACTTAAGGTAACTTGAGACTGAATAAATGGCGTATACATGGAAAAGATATACGAAAGCCTGCTATTTGTATATTTCTTAGCATTATTCAATTTCATGCATTTTTTGTTAAAGATCATTTCGCAAAGAAACAAAAAATTAAGTCAAAGATTTTTAACTGGAAACCCCATATTATCTATAAGTATGGTTATTATTATTTATCAACTGAAACACTAATTCAATAATTACGTTATGTAAAAAATCGATACCAACTCATTTACAAATACAAACGATTGTTGACTCGCTTCTCTTTCGTTGTTCGCTTATAGTGAAATAAGTCCTTCGAGATTTGTAAATCGCAGTCCACTCCTACAAAGGGCCACCTATTCAAAATGCTGCCCGCTTTTGTCCTCTGTTCGTGGAGATATTTTGAGACTCTTCATTGATGTCTTAACGAAAGCTGTATTTAGGAGTTTATTAAAGAAATACAGATCTGTTCAATAAAGTGTATTGAATAGGCTATTTTATTTATTTGGGTTTTTTTATAGAATTTGAGTACCTGGTCAACGAAGATGTAGTCAACCTGATGTTAAGTGGTCAGTTCGCTAATGGAGTGGAAGCGACGCTGACAAAGGTACATGACATCTGTAATTAGCTTCGTATACAAGAGGCTTTACTGGAGGCCAATTACAGATGCCTTGCCACTCCTGAGGACTGACATGGTCGCCTCGTATCCACCCGGCATCAACGACTTTCTTTCTTGAGATCTTTTTATAATAAAGAATTGGCAAACGAATATGGCAGTGTGCCTGATGGTGAGTAGCTACTACCACCTATGGACATTTGCAATCAACGCTAGATAAAATTAGAGTCCTGTTTGAGGTCGATCAGAGGCGCGTTGCTACTAAAGACTAAGTAAAAACACCTGGGCCAAGTTTGTTTCCCTTACAGCATGCTTCAATTCAGAACGCAGTAGCACTTAACACTGCTGGTATTTGGCAGGAGTAGGTGTGGCGGCGGTGCCTTCAGATTTGAACCACAAAGGGTTTTACCTCCATGTCTTAGAAGGACGCCGTTAAGTCGTAATAGTTTTCTATTCCAGTAAACACAAGTTATGAGAAATATGAGTATACGTGCGATTGGCAATGCGGTTTGGTTTACAGGTAGGATTAGTTTACATAATTTGACGACCCGCGTGGCGGAGTGGTTACCACACCAGTCTCACGCACTGAAGGTACCGGGTTCGATCTCCGGCCAGCTAGGTATCTAAATTGGACCTACTTATGCAAAACAAAATCAACCCACACAGTGATAGTTTTGAGAAAAAGCCATTTTTGGACAAAATTTTGTATACTGTAAAATTGTAGGTTATTTTTAATAAAATCTATTTACAATATTGCACAAAATAATTTGTACTATGAATATGAAATATAATATTGTTGAAAATTATCAACATTTTTAATGATTTTCGCATGTGTGTGGATTGGTTCTTGTTTGCATAAATAGGTCCACTTGTAGATTACTTGTTTATGTACTAAGCACATAACAAGTTCAACTCTGTATATTTTTAAGGCCCTATATTATTAATAATAAGCAGTGATAGCCTAGTGGTTGAATCACGGCCTCTCATTGTATGGGCCCGAGGTTCAAACCCCAGGCAGACACCTCTGATTTTTCGACGTTATGTGCATATTACAAATTAATTATTACATGCTATAACGGTGATGGAAAATATTGTGAGGAAACCTGCACACTTAAGAGTTCTTTGAAAAAAAAAGTACTCAGAAAGTGTGTGATGTCTACCAATTCACACTAGGCCAGTGTAGTGGACTATGGCCTAATCCCTCTCACTCTGAGAGGAGACTCGAGCCCAGCAGTGGGACAGTAATGGCTGACGATGATAACATTAGTAAACATACATTTATTATCTCTATATTATGTACCTTGGCAATTGGATAAAAATAGTAATAACTATATTTATGTTAACATTAAAGTAGTTTGTTACTGTCTATTTCATTTCTTAAGACATTGAATGTTAACTTAAAAGTCACTGGTAACCCATAAGATTCTTCCTGGGATCTTCTTGATGCGAATGGTTATGGATTTTGTGTAAAAATAAACCTAAATATAGAACCTGTCGTGGTTTGACACTTACACGTCTATTTTAGCCTAATAACAGCAGTGGTAAGTGCTGTTGTATCTGGTATGAAGTGGTAAGGTAGATGTGTGTATCTGGGGCATTCCAACTTAGTCCTATGGGGTAGTAACCTATGCTATCCTGTTTGGGGTTGATTGCACATGACCATAGGTGGCAGTTGCCATTTACCATCAGGTAGACTGCAAGCTCGTTTGTTTGTTTGATATTACAAAGAAAGCAGATATTTTCCTTGTTAATTGAAGTACTGACTATAATTAAGGTATATAAAAAGTGCATAGGAGATCTTAAAGGTGGTAGAACCCTTTGCAGTCCGACTCCGGCGGCACCACCGCCACACTTATTTCTGCCTAATAACAGCAGTGTTAACCGCTGCTGTCTTCTGGTTTGAAGGGTGTGTTAACGGAGATAAACTTAACGAGGCATTCCAACTTAGTTCTCAGTAGCAACACATCTGTGGTCGACTTCAGTTGAGATTCTGGTCTTATCTGGGGTGGGATCACAAATGTCCATGGGCGGCAGTTGTCATTTACTATCAGGTGGACTGCATGCTCGTTTGCTACTCCATCAAATAATAAAAGCGAAACAAAAATTCGAATTTGTTTTCTTCGTAGTCATACAACTGTAATGACGCCTCTATTGGCGTTCGTGTACGCCCACTCGTGTGTGGGCCCCACGCCTTAGTCTTTTTATGTAAAAAGCAGCATTAAATGGTGATGTAATATTGCACATCGTGTTATATTCCAACTTTGTTAGTAACTTGGCTGACACCCTATTGTGCGTCTAGATTACGAACACAGACAAATAAAATCATTATTATCAACATTAAACATGGTTTGAAGGGTGTGGTAAGGGAGACACACTTATCCGAGGCATTTCAACTTAGTTCTCAGGTGGTTCTGGTGGTTCTGTTCTCAGGTCTGTGGTTGAATTCAGGTAGGATTCTAGTCTTATCTGCGTTGAATTACAAATGCCCCTGGGCAGCAATTGTCACTTACCATCAGGTGGATTGCATGTTCGTTTGTTACTTCGTCGTATAAAAAAGTAGCTTAAAATGGTTAATGTAACAGACACAGTGCAGTATCGCAACATTTTCATGAACTTGGCTGAAACCCTACCGTGCGTCTCAATCACGGGCAGACAAATAAAATCATTACTGCCAACATTAAACTTTGTTTACTACAATACTTAATTTAAACAACGAGAGCTCGCAAATCGAGTTAGTTTCCACAAAACCAAGACAAAAGACGGTTAGAATGGTATCAGCTGGCTTCCTGTTTTAGAGCCGTAACCGCTTTGGCGCGGTGTTATCGCGTGAAAACAGCTCTCATTGAAGATTTAGCCGAGTTTTGTTTGTATCATACACAACCCACTTTTACCGTATTGTCGCACTAGCAAAGTGTATGCTATAAGCTATATTAAATAATTTTTAGTAGCAAAGGAGCACGCAGTCCACCTGATGGTAAGTGGGAACTGTCGCCCATGGAGATTTGGAATCCACCTCAGATAAGACTTAAATCTTCCGAAGTCGACCACAGATGTGTTGCTACCCCTGAGGACTAATTTGGAATGTTTCGGATAAGTATGACTTTACTCGATGTTACCTGGACACTGGTTATAGATATCAAACTTAGACAAGACTTTAATGCCTCCGAAAATCTATTGTAGATGCGTTACTACTCTATGACTGTTAGTTTGTAACTTCTTTTTATTCAGATGACTCCTTTATCGTACTCAAAGTTACGGGCCATCAAGATTTTGGACAGTGAAAATGTAGGTACTACTATGTAACACTTACACGGGGCATTTTTACTATGTAAGCAACGCGCTAGTGGCCGACCTTCATTAGAACTGCCCATTTAGGATATAACTACAAGTTCTTATGGACGGTTTTGACTTGCTTGTTTTACTGTTTATTCCTGCTTCTTTACTATTTCACACACGCTATTGACGATAAATATAAATATATATATATATATAATGGAGTAGCAAACGAGCATGCACTCCACCTGATGCCGCTCAT
>DWRA01004731.1:0-10544 GCA_018250295.1 Spathilepia clonius
TGCATAGTTAAAAAATTGTGATCCTATAGTGAACATTCTTTTTTAATTATTGTAGAATTAAAACTAAATCTCTTGATAATTTAAAAGGATCTGAATTCTTGGAGTAATACATGTAATTGTTTATATTAAATGTATATAACTTAATTCTAAATATGTATTGAAATTAAACAGTCAAGAGTTTTTGATTCAAAATTTAATTTTATTACAATTAAATGTCCAGAAATATTAGCAGAAGCTTAATATGAATTATATTTACTATAAAATATAACTTCACAAAATTGAGAATAAAACATATAGTTGTGATGTCAAAATATGATAATAATCTATTTTTTAATATAAACAACACGGTATTTTTCTTAATTTTAGGTTAAATACACAAACAACTTGTTTTAGTTAATAATCGGTAAGTGTTAATTAGGAAACTCAAAGAAATAATTACTGAATAGCTAAATTTTCTTTACGCTTGCATACATGATTTTTAAAAATGGTAATAGAAAAAACTTCACATGTAATACTATCATATACTTTCAAGGACATTTGTATTTACAAACAGACACATCAAAGCAAAAAGTTACATGAGCAACATAAAAATAAAAAAGAAAAAAAGAGGAGTAAAATATACTTATAAGAATATGAAATTAATTTCCAATAATAATACATAACATATTTCTATATCTTAAATATTATCCTTCGAAATTCAAAATTCAATAAACTTCAATAATTTTTTCTTGGTAGAACTGTAACATAATAGCTGTTTATAATATAATAAAACTTTGAAATGTTGTAATAAAAAATATTAAAGAATTATTGAAACAAAAAAATTTGAATTTTTGTCACATCTGTATATTCAAATTGAAAATAAGTAATTCAAGAAAGTGATTCTGGTATTTCTCAAAATTCATGAAAATTATTTAAAATTATGAAATTGCTCACATAATATTATAATGAAGATAAGTTTATGTTTAATGCCTGGATAGATATATGATTTTAGATCATGACATATGTGTTAAACAGCAAGTCCTTTGAACACATAATTTGCAAAAATATATTTAAAAGTATCTTCAAGCAAAAGTAGGTCACATTTGAAAGAAAATGTTTTTATCTTGTTTTCTGAATATAGTATAGTTTCATATGAAAAAAATATGTTTTTTTTATTTTTTAACATGCTATAAACTTCAATTTGTTATAGAATAAAAATATTTTAACATTTGAACATACTAAACTTAAGTTTCCTGTCAGAAACATAATCTCTCTATTGGAAAGTAACCCCAAAATATGTGACAAATGTATGAAAAATAAAATATTGAATAAGAGTTCTAAGATTTCTATATAATGTGATAGATTTTAGTGAAATTTTGGTATGTTATGCATTGTATAATTTATAAATATCTTATAAGTTTTAAATGACAAAATTTTGCACCTAAATAACAGAAACTATGGTCACTCAAATTACTGCAGTAGTGCATTCCACACTGCAGCTAATTTCCTGATTTCTTTAGCGTAAGAAACAATAATACGACGCAAAACTTGCAAGGCGCTAACAAGAGCGACGGCAAAATGTCAAAAATCACAGCATTATTGTAATGACAGACGTGCGTGCAAACCTTCGAAAACTTGTAAAAAGCGAAAAAGTACTCACCCGCCGTGTCCGATGGACCCTGGAAAGGGTCCCGGATCATTTTAGCCCGCTTATTAGGCGGCTCATCCACATGATGATCGGCCATGGCTCTGTTTACTAAACGTAAGCCGTCGTGAATATTTCGGCCCGCCGATTCAAATAACACATTTATGTCTTATATCTTTATAAAATAACATTTTAGAGCGATTTGTCATCCATCACAACGTAATTCACCCACATCCCGATCGTTCGATGTGCTCCGCACCGTTGAAGGCACATATTATAATTTCTCACTCAAGTATTCGCCATTACAAAGCTCCGAATCGAAGAACTACACAGAGCCTCTCACCATCTTCCGTCGGAACTAGCACAATAAATGAAAACAATATCACCAGATTTTAGCTACTTTACGGAACTTATTTTAACAATCGAACTACACAATTTCACTTAACACTTTAAAATACACGGAATGGTACAGTTTATGATAAAATGATGTAAGAAAAAACAGAAAATTTACACGACAAATTCCGAAATACTTCTCAGTCTCTCCAGCGCAAAATGGCGGCTGTCGATGAAAACTTTTTCTACGCTTGTCAGAAAATGTCGGCCTATAAAGAGACGACGAGTTCTGATTGGCCCGCGCATACCATGTGACCGCCGGAAGTGCCGACTTGACGCAGGATCGGTCCAATAATTCTGACGTCAACGCGTTCAAGTCCGAATGTATCCGAAAATATCCGAAGACTTTGTGAAGTAAATTAAAATCATTTATTTAACTGTTTATTGCATTTATTTTCTAAAAATATTTATACATTCATAATAAATATAATCTTAACTCATAAAAGGAGTGTTTCATTCTTTAATAAATGTAAAAAGAAAGTTTAATGTGAATTCGTTTAAACTCTCGCGCTAATTCGGGAGTGGTCGACATCATCAATAAGAGGTATCTTTAGTTTATGGTTGTAGTGTATCATAGACAATTTATAGAAAGACTCAATATTATTGTATATTTTTTTATATCAATAGAAGTAATTTGTTGTGACAAAATTCTTCTAAATTTTCTAGAGAATATTAATAACGTAATTGTCATTTTTTATTTCGAGCAAATCTATCAATGCCTATGTTGTAGACTTAAAAAAAATAGAACACAGAATATGAAAAATATGTAGAAGGTGCATATATTTTGTACTAAGTAAAGATAGTCTTTGAAGAAAAAACTGCTGTTTTTTAGCATTACACGCCTGACTAGTCTGTTCCTTATTCTAACCCTGTTATATAATATTTAATTCTAAACTAAGAAAGACTCTATAAGAATTTTTTATAGGTACATTCCGCAGAGTAATTATTATTGTCATATTTTCTCTGAAGTATTCGTCAGCGTCTCAGACCTCAGCGACCTCAGAGTCTTGACCCGCGATATTTGGTAGAATCGTATAATCTGAAAATATTTTATAATAATAAAATTAGTAATTTATAGGTTATAGACCTAATTGTACATTGTGCATCATAATTTAATGATAATTTCAAAAGCTACTTTATGTATCACAGTTGCTATTATTGTTATTGATGTATTTCCTGATCTTGAGTGATAAATGCTATTCAAAACAGGGGAAAATCTTTTATTATGAATTAATTTGAGATTCGTATTTCAAGCTCAGGCTCACCAAGCATTAAATAAATGTGTTGTTTCTCGAAGTACTTTTACCGTATAGTTTTTAAATGTTATCATGTGCTTTTTGAACAAAAAAGTTAAATCAAAATCGTCTTATGGTATTAATCTGGTTTAAAAAAACAGGAAAGACAACATAGATAATTATATATTGCGTATAATTTGAATACCACTGTACGCTTAATAGAAGTTTTCAATCAAGCACTCGATCGATCGATTCAATTGCTTGATCTTCATATATTATCATATTGAACGAGCCCTCAAAAGCATTGCATGTAGATATGTATGGGCAAACCTGTTATCGAGGCCTTAATGAAAAGTTAAAACTCATAGTAATGTATAAAATAGAGCATTTGAGAGGTTCATACGCAAAAACACTTTCAATGTTTATTACTGCAGTATTTAAAAAAAATATCATTTATTATTTTCTTTTTTCTTGCCCTTGCATTTGCGTACATTGCAAATGTGAGTCATGTTCTCGTTACGCGGTTTTTTATGCAAAATGTACTTTTTGTAATTGATTTTTGGGCACTAAATGCCGTCTCTTTTGTTGATTATTTCTTGCCTTTAGTGTAACATTGTTTTGTATGTGAATTTTAAAGTGTGGTAACCCTTTAAACGTCAACATTCAACAATCGGATACTTACATATTTTATTATTATGCCTATTGATAACATTACGTATATATTATTATGGTTATAGATATTATAGACATTTAGGCCTGCATTACATACATTGATACTATTTAACTTTCCAAACTTTGTAGTTTTTTTATTTCGATGAAATATACAATACTAATTGTTTTAAATAATATGAAATAAAATCATCAATAAATTGCGGATATCTAAAAATACAACTTGTTCTTTGTTTGTTCTATTGTACTATAGCCAAATAGCAAAAATATTAAAAATATATATATAATTCACAAGTCACATTTATAAAGAATTATTTTATATTAAATTTTAGACTAAAGTTCTGTATTATGAAAATATAGGTAAATATGTAATATGAAACAGTAGTGGTAGCCTAGTGGTTTGAAATTTAGCTAATGACGCGACTTAAGTGTTCAAATTTCGGGCAAGTGCTCGGACTTTTTGAATGTTCTATTGATTTAATCAAATGTATTAAAAATAGATATGTTTATTTTATTACACACTCATATATAGCTAGAATTGCAAGACATTACTATTGTTCCTTGAATTAATCAGTAAAAGTAAGTTAAAAACAATATAAACAGTGAACAGTAACATTGCTAGTTGCATCCCTTTATATCTGTTAAAAATGGCAAATTCTACCAGATGTTTTATATCACAAATTTCACATTTTTTTATTGATTATTTGTCAGTTTATTGTAGTAGTAGTAGTAGTAGTAAGTAGGTTTAACAGTAAATAATAAATTAATTTAAATAGTAAAACAATGTGTCATATTATTGAAATATTTATTGTAGTTACATTTCATTTAAGGGTTTTATGCCTAAAATTTCTAAACCACTTTTAAGAACCAATCGAGCAGTATTGAAAATTAAAATTCGCTGTGAGGCTAAATCTGCATCTACATTTTTGACCCTCAGTTCATTAAACATTCTATTTACATGTTTGGCTAGGCGAAACAGATAGTTTACTAATATGCAGGCTTCATTATCTTCATAGGCTCTTTTCAGTGTATCATCAAATCTTGCTATTTCAGAAATCACCTCATTGATTACTTCCTCCTTTAAATATTCAGGATGACATTCTGTAGGTATCTTTACACCACAGTTTTTCTCTAAGCTCCAAAGCCTGCAATGCAAATATTGCAGCTTGATACCACTGTCTCCTTCACTCTGCAGTGCCCTATCCCAGTCAAATTCATAATCTTTTAGCCTTCTTTGTTTTAAGTCATTAATTAGAACTGCTGTAGTGCCTAATATGTCGCAAGTTTCTTCATTCATTGCTGAAGTCCTTGTATCTGAAATAATATTTAAATGTACATAATGTATGAAATGTGTGAACTTAGGGAGATAGATATTGCTTGATCATTTGAATGAAGGTGGTAGAACTTTTTGGTTGGACTCTGGTAGCATCACCATTACACATATTTTTGCAATAGCAGCAAGTAGCACTGCAGTGTTTTGGTTGAAAGGCTGTGCTAACAGAGACATACTAATTTGATGTTTTTCAACTTACTCCTCAGGGGGTAGCAATGCTTCTGTAATCAACCTCAGATAAAATTCTGGTTTTATATGGGGTTGACTACAGATCTCCATGGGCATTTGACGCTCATCATCAGGTGGACTGCATGATCGTTTATAATTTCCATAATATAAAACACAGACTAACAAATGACAGTATGCTAAAAAAGAATATTCAAATGATTAGCAAAGTTATCTTGAAGGTCAATTAGGTTTGTAATTTTAAGGAACACCTATTATAATACTACTTACTCTTAGATTGTTTTTGTTTAAGGTACATCTTATGTTTAGCTTCATCCAGTATGTCACTCAAGAATACTACATTGCCACGTCTCGTGCTCATGCCTCTGATTCTTCCAAACTTAATATGTTCACATCCTTTCACACACTCTTCATCTATTCTCTTGACTATATCAAACAAGGCCATGAAGTGGTCAGTTTGCGCATTATCAACTATAAATAGCATTTTATCATATTTGTATCTCCCATACTTCTCTAGCAAAGCTGCTATATCCCTCGATATATAAAGAGTGGAATTATCGCTTTTCAATAGAGAAACTTTTCTATCCTTTACTGTTGTGTATTTTTTTCCTGTTTCATCACTTAACATAATATTTTTTGTTTCAAGCAACTTTATTACATGTTGGATTGCTTGCCCATTATAATCTGATTCCCAGTGATATTCATCAAATGTTATTCCTAGCCTCTTATATGTATTTTCCAGTTCCTGTACAGTGAATTCTCTTATTTTCTTCCAATTGTCTAAGCTAGCTTTTCCTTGTTCAATGTCAGCAAAATGTTTTCTCGCTGCAATCTGTACATTTTCATCATCGACAGACAACTTGCTTGTTTCTACATATATTTTGTATAAAACATTAATAGGATTTTGTTCAAGAGCATTTATATCAATTTTATTTGACTCCAAGCCATATTGGAGAATTCCAAATTGTGTTCCCCAGTCTCCTAAGTAATTAATTTTAGTAACTTTATTTTGGAAGTGTGTATTAATATTAGCAATAAAATTGCCTATGATGGTAGATCTCAAGTGCCCAACATGAAATGGCTTGGCAATATTTGGAGAACTGAAGTCAATTACAACTTTTTTTGGATCTATATTTATTTTTGGTTCTTTCCTCATGACAATATTTTTAATAAATGCATTTCTATCACGATTCAAGTTTAACGTAGAATCGTCATCCTGCAATCTGTTTGAAATTTCCTTCACATTATGAATACATCTACATGATACTATAACAATATTTTTTTTATGACTGTAAGACGAATAGATACTCATATTTTTTAACATTGTTTCGAACAGCACCTGCAAATATTTTATACCAAATTATACCAATATTCTGAGATACACCTGCTATTGGGGAACCTAAATGTTTGTTTTATACTATAATATTACTCATATTGTACCACTGTTCTTAGTACGAATTTAGGTTTTATTTATATATGAGCATTTGTTTATTTATTACTTATATATGTAACAAACATATCGCACAGGATAAATTACATTAAAAATCATTTATAGTTGACATTGACAATTTCACATTGACAACTGAAATTGACAACAATATTTTTTAACCGTTTTTACACTGATGTATTTTCCCTTGTACAGCAATTATTAACAAAATAAATTGTTTACTAATGTAAAACTAATTACAATGGGCTAGAAGTAACAAAATTCACCTGCTCAATGAGGGCACCGTATTTGTTTACTTTCAATGCACCGTGCGTATAATATGATATAATCCATTTATTTAAATCTTTTTTTGGGATTAATAGCAAGTGACAGATGTCCCAATATGTGTATTATAGATGAATATAAATTATTAAAAATCAATGCCAATATATCTGATATTATTAATAACAATATCAGCAAGCGAAATTTCAGTATAAATATTTTCATTCGGGTTTATTAAAGTTAACGGTTTGTTGACATTGACGCAATGAATTATAATTTAAAAAAGCAACGATGTCATTGCTCTGGTTGCTAAGCAACAGATATGAGTTTATATTAAACAAGTTATTTTAGTCATATATTGGGAAATGAGTTTCAAATTCGATTAGAATAAAGTATTATTCAAAGGATAGGTTCATGTGAACTATAAATTAATACAGAAAAATGTCCGCACCAAAGGTAAGTATTAATCTAACGCGTTTCATCGTACAAATGTTTAGGTACAAAATTAAGTAACGGGTAAGCTTTGCAAATTTGCCAGCGAATTTCCCTGATACTTTTATTATTCATCCAATGTTTTTAATTTATTTATCTCTAATATCGTAAATATATGCATATAATATTATTTGTAAAAAAATAAATCTGATATGGGACAGTTAGAAAAATTATTCTTGCTTTTTAAAATTATTTTATTTAACGTGTAATTTAAAAGTTAAAACGTAACGTAAAAGTTAAATTTGATAAATTCAGTAAGAGCTGCTTTTTTCGGCAAACTTTATTACTTTATAAGAAAATAAAGGTTGAGAAAATAATTCTGTTGAATTATGAAGTCTTTCTATATGAGTGTAATTACAGCCATCAATTATATTAACAAAAGTGATTTGTGTGTTTTAGCTATTGTGTACAATAGATCAGCCGCATGGTTTGGGGGAGCTGTATTTCCAGTGGCAGAAAGGAGAGTCTAACTCTCTTCTAGCTACAACTGGAACTGATGCAACAGTGGCTATACATGATCGATCTGGGCAACTAATGGAAAGGATGAAGCTACAAGGGTAAGTATGAAATATTCTATGTGCTTATTATACATTTTTGTTCATTATACACTATATTTGTAATAAATTTCAGTATGATAAATGAAAGTAAAAGAAAAGAGGCATAATTTTACATTGTGTGATACAATTTTTACAATTTGGATTGTTCATAATTGAAGTTTTTATTTATTTTAAAGTTTAGTTACTTAAGTTCCTAAAGAAAATTCTTATAATTTATTATGCGATCAGAATAGGTAGTTAACTCAAAAAAAATTCTGCTAAAGGTTTTTAATAAATTAATTTATTGGATATTTTTCCAGACTTTGTGCTGGTATGGAATGGGACAACGATGGAGATTACTTGGCTGTTATAACTCCAAACAGCAACAATGTCTTACTATGGGAATGCCATGCTAATAAGAAGCTAAACATTGAAACTGGGCTGCGGGAACCTCCATCGTGTCTAGCCTGGGCCCATGGGGAGCCACTGTTAGCTGTGGGGACTTCAAAGGGCAACCTAGCTTTATATAACCATCACACTACTAAGTAAGTAGGTTTTGATTTAATCATGTAAAAATGTCATTATGGGTCAGTAATGTGCACATAAGTTGAAATCTGAAATAAAGAGCATGTAAGGTGTAGTATAGATCAATGTGGGCGATTTATCTAATATCTTCTAGTCCTGGTGGTGTTAAGTAGTAAATATGGTGACATTTCGCCACACCTATTTCTGTCTTATCAATGTAACATCTTTGTATTTGTTTGGTTTTTAAGATGTGATCACTTGTACTTATCTGAAGTATTCTAACTCCCCTTAGGGGTAAGAAAGTATTTGTGAACTAATTTTGGTTGGAGTCTTCTGAGATTTAAATTTGCTGTCAAATGACTATAACAGTATATCACTAACAACGGTATATATATTGTAAAATTTCAGGCGAATACCTATTTTGGGGAAACATACCAAGAAGATAACCTGTGCTGCCTGGAATAGGGACAGCATATTAGTATTGGCGTCTGAAGACAAAAGCTTGTCAATAAACAATTCTGATGGAGATACTTTACGAATGATTACTCTCAGAGATACTCCAAATGATTTGCAATTTTCCGAGATGAAGACAGATCAGAGAGTCGCCGGAGAAAATACAGTAGGTTCTTTATATTAATATTCATCTATAAACGTTTTTTATTACCAGCTAAATAAATAAGTACTAATACTGAAAATAAATAGGTACCAATAATAAATCGATTGTAAAGTTCGCTTAAAAATCATAGACAAAAAATTGGGACTGGATAATAGACATATTGAAAATAACATGAATAGAAAATAACAGCTGAATATAATCCTTAAATTCTTTGCCAACTTTATAAAGTTAAAGATTGTACATATTCCGTTAGAAGAAAAATATGTACCTAAAGTGAAATACTGTGTTATGCATATATTGCAACTGAATGGTGATGACTCATAGCATTTCGAATATTTATTCACTTGTTTCAGGTTAGTTTAATTGTCGGCAAAAGAACTTTGTACCTTTACAACCTTCTCAACCCAGAAAATCCAATAGAATTAGCATTTCAGCAGCGATATGGGTCAATAGTGACATACAAATGGTATGGAGATGGTTACATCTTGATAGGGTTCAGTGCTGGATATGTCATAGCTATATCAACCCATATAAAGGAGGTAGGCGAGGAGTTGTTCCAGGTGAAGAATCATAAGGACAATCTGACAGATGTGGCTGTGTTCAATGGACAGGCTGTTACTTGTGGTGATGGACAGTAAGTAATATCTGATATGTTATCATAATTATTATTATTGCATACCATTGTTGCATTTATTCAGAATATTTATATCACTAAGCCTTTCATGGGAGTTATAATATATTTTTTGTATGGGGCTTAAATTGTTGGTATTAGGTAGTATATTTTATTTGAGTGAGAACAGTAGGTAGTAATATTTTCTTTTAACAACTGTAGTTGTGTTTGCGTTGTTCACACATCACTGTTTGGGTTTAGGTGTAAAGGTTATATTTTATTAAAGTAAGATTTATGTAATAAAAAGTAATACATATTATAATTGTGTGGCATAGTTATTTAATATAAGCTGTATGTTTGTAAATGAAGTGTACATGTTTAGTTTGTTCAAAGAGAATTTATAATTATTTATAATTGAAATATTAATGTGATAAGTATTTAAAAAAAAGGCATAATATGGTAGTATATGAAACAATAGCTTAAATGTGTATATGTTATACACTACAATGTATTTGGTATTTAACAGTTACGTGACGTTCACGGGCAGGTTGAAATTAATATCAGTGTGGAACAACGGCGAGGTGTGCGGCACGGCGTCGCCGGCGGGCGGCGCGCAG
>DWRA01004732.1:0-10543 GCA_018250295.1 Spathilepia clonius
TGTGAGTGAACGTGAAACAAATTTAATTATATAATGATATTTTAAAATAAATAAATATATACATGATGTTAATAAAATTAAAATTATTATTATATGTACCCAACTAAGTACCTGATGATGAATTTTAAATTAAAAATTTAACGAAAATTGATGCGTGTTACCGTGCTTTGAAGGCAGTTGGTTTGTATCGCTGGGTAACAGATGTACCTTATTGAAGACATTATGGATGGTTTGAATACCATTATGCATATGAGCGACTACGGTTTTACGGAGGGTGACTTGTTGCGAGACATAAAAAATATCAATCACCTATTCTGGAAACGATTTTTTTATATATATTTATTATGTTTAGAGTTTCATGAACTACTTCCATGGGTTTCAGTGGCAATCCTGTGATACAAAGAGTACAAAGGAGTCGTAAGAAGAACTCAACTACTGTGGGGCACCTGAATCGTCTGCCCAAAAACGCAGTCAAGGTTGAACCTCCGGAACGTAAGTTTATATTATATATATTTAAGTGTATTGTTATATACACCCATATAGGTTTTTGTAAATAAATTCAGATATAATTTAATTTAACTGAACTCTACCAAATCTAAGTAGTGGCAGAGCATTAAGTCATTTTTAATAACCTGATCCACTGATGAAGTATATAGAATAGTAAATAAATTAATCATTCAGCTTGTCATATTTAACTAGTTGGTTGATCGACATTCGCTTGGATGATAATATTAATAATATAACATACATTAATTAACTAACAGATGTGAGTAGTGTACATAGATCAATTATAGTAGAAATCTATATCTAAATACAAAAATCGTATATCAAATATATTGCTTGTTCGTTTAAAAGAATTGTCGTTTAACATGTATGATTAAAAAATCGATTACTTATTATTTGACTTCTTGGATTATTAAATTAATGTAAAATGAAATTCCAGCTAAGGTTCCAGAAGAGCCGCCGTATGATCATTTTGGCATAAACAAAAAGAGAAAAATGCTGAACACATACGGCAAGTCGAAAAATGCCACTACTAGTACTACTACTAGTACGACCACTACTATGCCGAAACACTCCATTTTCGGATCCCTGTCCGACAGGTTTCAGCTTATCGATACTACGCCAACGGGTGAAGATCCGTACCAGTTAGGCGAGGCAGATCTGAGGGAACAATCGCCCATTCCGAAGCTTATGTTGCAAAAGACAAATCACGGGCGATTGAAGGTTCTGGATCAACCCACTCGCCGCATATACGACCCAGACTCGCCCGAGCCAAAGTCGCCTAAAACTCGTACGAACCATTTCCTATCGAGCTCTTTTACTGCTGACCTTAAGAAAGAGGCGAAGACAATGTTGATACATGAACCCGACTTGGATCTGG
This sequence comes from Spathilepia clonius, assembly GCA_018250295.1. Taxonomy (NCBI): domain Eukaryota; kingdom Metazoa; phylum Arthropoda; class Insecta; order Lepidoptera; family Hesperiidae; genus Spathilepia; species Spathilepia clonius. Next base: position 1,385 of record DWRA01004732.1, read on the forward strand.
TTAAGACGGAACCGGAAATCGATTGGCGGATCTATTCGCCCAAAACAAAAACAAGTATAGAGACTTGTGCCGGAACTACGCCCCCTCCCGGCATAGCTGACTTCGCATTCACTGACAGCCCTAACAATGCCGCCTCGAATATCTCGTTGGACTGCAACGAGTTCCAAGACCTGTTCACCTCTGAATCAGCTTTGAATCTCGATGATTTGAACATTGCAACCAGTTTCAGCACCACGCAGAAAGTGGCAACTGAGAACGCGAAGAAGCGTTCCGCGCGCTCCACGTCTGTTATTACTCCGTTATTAGAGTCACTTGTAAGTAACAGTTTATTATTATTTATTTATTACTTAATTTCTGTGTAAAACGTGTTATATTACATATAGTAATCCAAAATGTAGTAGAATGTGTCAGCGGGAAACACACCCAGAAGTCGCCTTTTTGGATTAAGATCTTTATTAAAACATTACGTTGTGCTACATGTAGCATGATAACATTCTGTTATCTGTGTTATCATAATATTTTTAATTGTTTTATAATAATTATGTAAACTTTCAATTAGTAGTTAAAAGTTATTAAAAATTGTGGGACGCCTGGCAGATTTGAAACAGCAACTCTTACTAACTTCGATATTAATTGTAGTCACAGCCTTTAATAATAAATGGGGACACACTGTATTTGAATAGAAAATGTTGTTGGAATTTAAAAGCAATAAATAGTGTGGTTTTAAAATTAAAAAGTTATCAAAACCGATAGAAGTATATTGTTATATTTTATCATTCTCATCTTTATTACCATACAGTCTTTTAAAGATTCGAATAGATGACTTACAGCGCGGCGTGTCGCCACGCTTAGAACCGGGATGACTTGACGCCCTGAAACATAATCAAGTTTTTAGTATAGATTACGATATATATAGTGGATGTGATATGTTTGATTAAATCCAACTAGTGCTTTATATAGTTAAAGATGAATTGATAATGACACCTATATATATGCTGCAAAATATATCGATCATCATTAAATCTTCATTAAATCTTTTTTGGGTACATATGAGTTTTTTGAGACACGTGTTATTTTCCGTATGATGGACTGTAAATACTTTTTATTCACTAATTACTATGTGCTCGTTTTTCAGGATGACCCAACGGTGTTTAAGCCAGTTGAGCCCCAATTGCCACCCCCGCCAAAAGAAAGCAAGCGTGGTAGGAAACGGGCGCATTCCACTACTGGACTAGGCAAGGGGAGCAAGGGTGCCAAGGCTCCAGCCAAACCGAGAGCGAGAGGAAAAGGTATGCTTTACATTTTTACTGCTAAATCATGGGAGCCAGAGTTGGGCATCCATAAACTTTGTCACAGTTTAAAATGCAGCTGCAATCTATTTCAGTCTATTGTGTTGAAAGTTTTGAGTGTAAATCTGGGTTGCCTACATACTAGAAATTAATGAAGGTTAAGGAAAATATGAAGATGTTATGCCTAAGAGTTCGGTAAAAAAATTAAAAATATCTCATATGTTTTTATCTGTACAACATCTGTGTGGTAGAGTATTATCTCGACACTTGTCACTAAGGGAAATCTAAGGTCAGCAGTGGAACAGTAATGGGCTGATGATGATGAAACTATCACAGCAATAAATCTCAGGGAGCTTATTAGGTCGACGTTATGTAGACTAGGTTTTGAATCTAAAGTGTATTGTGCGGCTCTTGTTAGCATTTGATTTACCAGCTATAATCGAATATGAATTGTTCATATTACTCACACTGAGTACAGGGATATCAACGATAGAGTTATTCATTATTATTGCTATTAAAGCAAGCTACCTAATATAAAATAATAATGGACTAAGCACATTAAGTCGTTTTCTCAAAATATCTCTTCGCTTTCTTCATAATATTTATTTTTAAATATTCTTTATGTAGATGTTTTAGTGACTTGACTACGGCTACACCTGTTATTCAGTTTTATTACTTTAGCGTATAGCGGCTATGAAAAAGTCACTGCTAAGCTATAATTTCCTAAAAATATTAATTGAAATACTGCTTTTTTGGTCCAGGGTTCGAATCCCATGCACTTTTCTCTTTATAAGATATGTTTCTATATGAATATAATTTTTGCTTTTTTTCCTTTAACGGAAAACAAAAACGGTGTGGAGAAGTCTTAATGGTCAGGATTTCTCTATATCCAAATCTGAACTTGGCCAGCTTGATGGGATGTTCTAAAGGTTAGGCTCCAAATTGTTCATACTCTGAGAAGAGACCTATGACCACCATACGCACAGTGATGTATTGGAGATAGTTGCTATGTTATCATTTGAAAAGTAATCTAAGGACGCTTTCATATCGTATTTTCGCCCGCACGCGCGTCTCTCTTGCACACATGAATTAACACGCTACAGCTTTGCGACCGTATGCGTGTGCGTATGAAAAGATATGATGCAAGCATGCGTACAGGTGAGATGGGCGTACACACGCGTGACAGGACATGATTGTGTCCTAACGTAGACAGAGCAATCTAAACCATTTAGGGGTAGGCGGCACTGCATCTTTAGTTCTATTTAGAGAGAATTTCCACTGGCACTACTATTTAGAGACAACAGTCACTGCTGCCCATAGATATTCATTCTAGATATTTAATCTATGGGCAAACAGTAAAACTTAGCATTAGTTGCCCGTTATTTAAAAAATGGATACAGTTCACTAAATAACATATGTGTTCTGATTCAAATGCTTTGGGGACACGCTTTCCACTAATTAGGCACGAATAATGGGAGCATCACAATTGTTTTTATTCCAGCAGCACGTGGCAAAAAGACCCCTCCTCCGGGGAAAAATACTAAACATAATTACCACACTAATGTTGGTGAACCAGACTTGTCCTGGTACTATGGCTTGGACCCTGAAATTAAGACTGATGATATTGATCCACCAACCAATCAAAAATCTTCAACCGTCGAGGTAGGTTCACGTTTTGACATGTTTATGCAGTTTTACGGCTCTAGCAGACTAACTACGTTTAGCACAAGCGATTAGCGTTTTAGCGATGGCATCGCTGCTGCATCGCGTTTTGGCGACTTGCTTGCGTTCAGTCGAAGAAGTGCTTTCTACCGACTGCATGAATGCCGCAACCGCGTTTTTCGCATCCAGTTACTGCATCGGGCGTCCAAAATAGCATGCGGCCGACGGTCAAACGTGTGCATATTGCGACGTTTGATTACTACATCATAGTGCAGATCACTGCATCATCATAGATTCCGGGAAGCAGCTAATTCGTCGATCGCCGATGCTAAAGTAGCATGTCTGCTGGAGTCCGTAGTCAAAAGCTGCTCCTAACTTTCAATAATAACTACATAGTGTAATCTAACTTAACTATATTCAATAATGGTTGTAAAATTAGTTCACATTTTATATATTTTAAAATTATCCGCTGCGCTTCCGTGACAATCCCGGTAATGCGGAGTATTCCGGGTTCGAAACCTGGACACGCAGACTACTATATTACGAATTTACATTAAAGTTTTGAGTCTGTATATTACGTGAATCCTATCTTGGAGATATGGGTGTTGAAAGCCATATTTTCGTCATCATTGCAAGTTAGTGCTACTTTATCCACAATTTACCACATTCAATTACTTGTGTGTTGATGTACGTATTTGTTTGAGTGTGTATGTATTTGTGTGTGCATGTATGCGTGTATGTTCGTCTTTTCTGGCACGCGCTGTAGCCTAAACAGCTTGAGAGATTTTACCATATGGGTTGTCGTTAGATTTTTTTTGGTAGCTCAAATGCTCAAATTCTCAACACATTACGTTAAAATATCAGCACATTTGAATATAAAAAAATCGAAATGGTGACATTAATTAGCTGTTTACGTGCGGCGACTAGTCTATACATTCGGGTTTCTCACTTGCTAATATGTGACTTGTTGCACTGTGTGTGATTTTGTTTGCATATTACGCACACGCTCCAATCTTACGTCATTATTGTTGTAGTACCAACATCTTTCGGCGGCAACCCCGGGCACGGGTCTCTCCCCACAGCCGGGGGAGACTTTGGACCTACTCCACCACGCTGCTCCAATGCGGATTGGTGGAGAGAGGTAAGGGTTAGTGGTCAACCCATGTCGGATATTTTTAATAGTCCACAAGTACACCGACAAAGTTTATTGACCGCTATCCAATTGTAACATCCGGGAATGACGTATACTTAACCGGTGCTCCGTAGCACGCAAGAGTCCACCAACTATGCGGTTAAAGGATTTATTCGAAATTCGTCCTACGTTATAGTCACACAGTTAAAGAAAAAATAATATTAAAAATATACTTAATCTTAAAGTTTATATTAAACCGTGGTACTGTTTTGAATCCTTTCAATATATATTTTTACATAAAATCATTTATTTATATTAAAAATTATGGGCGGTCATTTCAATCCTTACAAACGCATGAACCGTTAAACATTATAAAATATTCGGAGTAATTTTTATTTTTTGCCGCTAAAGGAATACTACTACTACCCTGCATCGTATATATCATATATAAATAGGCTAACGCCCGTTATTAATTATACTTAGGTAGGCAAAAACTGGATAGATTGATTATTAATAACGGACGCTAGAGACACAAAGGTTAAGCGCATGTTTCTCTTCTGTTTGTCAACCGATTTTCCTTGTGTCTATATTTTTTAAGATTCTGGAAAAATATATGATTACGTGGTTACGGTCGTATGTATTTTGGCGAACTTCAACGTTAATAGATCAGTACCTTAATTTCTTGGTCAGGTGTATTCTGTCTGGTGGCTATTAAAAATATTTTTAATTAATTAAAAATCTTCAAATTGTCTATAATTATTATGGTGAGATTTTGACTACCAGGCCTCGTACATATAATTTCGATGTACACGTGGTTGTTCTCCCAAAGATGTGGGCAGTGCTGAGTTATATCATATACACACGTTGCTTATACTTAATAAACTATTAGATGTAACATACTTTTAATAGACAAAGACATACCCATCTCGCTGACCAAGTGCGGATTGATAGAATTCGTATAGTCTAAGATTCGACTGCGTAATTTTTACGTAAAGTTATATTCGTCATTTTAAAAATAAATTATAATTGAAATATAATGATAATAAAATGTACTTGGGTCATATTTTATATATTCCGCTATTAATATATATATATATATATTAATTATATAGCCACACAAAAAAGTCGGCTTTCGCACCCAGAAATGATACCTACAATTAAACCACTTAACCTTATTAATCAAGCTTCCCACGCTAAATTTAACTAATCAAATCCCATCAATATTTTATTAACTCAGTGATGTCCTAACCTAATAAGCCCATGAACCCAAATTCCAATAACTCATTAATCCCATAACTAAAAGAGTAAATCGTTGGCAATCTGTATTATTACAAAACATGGCAATCTGTATTATAAGGCATGACTGCTTGTAAACCCAAATATACTGAGATGGTGGCTTCAAGTGGACGGGCGTGGATTCGGATCTAGCGATCTAAAACAGGTATAATCATGGCCTTACCTCTGGGCGCGAACGTTGATTTATTTGTGTGGGTCTATAATCAATTTTTCTAAAGGGTAACTTATTCAACAAATAGGCTAATATAGGCATGATTTTTGATACATATTCAACGGGTTTTGACTTTTGTCATACATCGCCTCAAGTGAGGGATACGGAAACATATACTACTGTACTTATGTAGCTTACATTGTATAGCCTGCCAAGAGTCCGTAAATATGTATTAGGGGTGGGCTAAAATTTCGCAGAATGGCAGGAAAACGCTTGAAATAAAACGTGATTCTATTTTTCTTTTTCAATATACTTTATGTTAACTCGAGTACATTTTTAGACCTACAGTGTTATTTATTTATACCCTTAATTTACTTAACTTAAATAAATCTTGAGTGGTTGGCATTCTATTCCACAGACACACTGGTGAATGACAGCTGTCACTCATGAAACAAACATTATTCGTAATAAAATAGCCGGTTGATATTACCATTATACCTTTTATAACAAAGTAGGGGGTGTGCCTTTTTTCTGCTGCATCAGCTCTTGCTTTGATTCAAGGTCATAATAGTAAATCTAAGATTCATTACTAGTTTGAATATGAGCCACTTACACAATTTTCTCCCCGTTGTTCTATACAGTCGTCAAAAACTCATGAGAATGGTTGACGCACTCTTGTTGGTTTTAAATATTTAAAATGGTTGTTTCTGTTACTGAAACTATTCTGCATGTTGTTTCTTCTTCATCGACCATATTCCAATGTGAGTTTCTCCAACTTTTTAACGATTTCGTTGGAATTGTGCTTCGATTTCCGTGGTGGGCTTGATCGGCAGTCCAGTTCAGAATACTCCTGAAATGGTTATGCTATTTTTAAAATATACTTTTATTTTGGGCAGTGTCCCCGTAAACAGCTAAAATCGCTACAAAAATAGTTTGAGGTGTCTTTCCTCGTTAGTAAGAAACTTTATTACAGCGCTATATTGAATTTTTCGTAGCAACTTATTTCTTCGCCATGGACTTGTTTGTTGATAACTTAACACGTGGACATACTTAGGGGAACGCAAAAAAGGGGAAATTCAATATGTAACACATTTTTTTGTATAATAAAAGCTTTTAAAATGTGTTATGTGTAATCCTTAATAAGATTGACAATTTTGAATTAAAAATATTTCAATTAAACGAGAAAATTACGCAAATTAGAGACATTAAAGTTAGCACATAGTTATGAGGAGCTTTGACTTAACATAATGACAATTTAATGCTGTTATAAATACTGTTTTTTTCACGTTACGTTACTTAAGCGGTATTTAGAGTGGCTTCCTCTTGCTAATAAAACTGCCTGCGTAATACGTCTGGGCATACTTCTTATAAAATAATCAATGAAACTTTCAGGTATTAAGTTCCATTCTTCAATCAATGCAGTTTTGAGGTCAGTTTTGTTATAGTACGGGATCCCTAGAACAATTTTCACCACTGATCACTAACAAGCTGATTTGTAGTGAGTAGATTTTGTGCTGGATTTTTTTGTTTAATTTGTCAGCTTATCCTAAACATATTCTGTTACATTTTGGTCTGGCGATCGCGCTGACCACCCCAAAACCTGGAATCCGACCTAGTAAGATACTTCGGAACTACCATCGCAATGTGAGGTCGAGCATTGTCACGAATTAAAAGAAAATTATTCTTATTGAATAGGGTAAAATGAAGGAAATTAATAAACTGTAAAAAAAAACAAATAAGAAAAAAATATCTTCAAATTGTTCTTATTACAAATTACTTAATACTGGTATAGTTGCTCGGTACGAATTAACAAGATTATAATGTTATTTGACCTTTTTTTTGCGTTCCTATAAATATGTCCATGAGTGTAGTTATGATGAGTTCTACAACTGACACTTACTCGGGTGAGTAATGCAACTCTAACCAACCCTTGCCATTCCGCGGCATTTATGATCCGCCTTCGTAGATGTAAGGTTGTTAATCGTCACTAACTAATGTTAGAAAGTCTTGCTGTCAAAGCTTTTTTTATAAGTAAATACTGTTTGTAGGTTCCCAGATGGAGGGAAAAGCCCGTCACGAGCACCCTCACCCTCGAAGGAACTGAAAATGTAGAAGATAAAGTTTACGAAAAGAGACACCAAAAACTTGAAGCTGAGGAACGACGGCAACTGAGGTCTGTATACGGTTTGATTCCTGAATACCCTGATCTATTAATAATCCTAATTTCAAGAATTTTATAGCGATGGTAGCCACTTCAATAATGATGAATTTTCTTTTTATCACGATAAAAGTATCTTGAAAACACAAACAAACTTACTTACTGACTTTATTTTAAAAAGGATGAAATAAATAATAATTGGAATATATGAAAATAACATTTATTTTACTTAAAGAACATGTTTTCAGTATTATTTGAGTTTTACAAACTGAACTCATACATTTTCGTTATTGTAATTTAAAATCAAAATTGTTCAAAAGGCTGGTTTCATTAATGCCATTTTCCTTTACATTCGCACAATAACAAAGTCCATTGTAACAAATATTCAAGCTTATAGTATATTTTTAGAAACTGGAACATGAACGTGAACTCAACTGAAACTGAGGATGTTAGTCCTGTATGAGATTAATAAAAACGTGTTGTCTTGGGGCTCTAAAAATATTGCTAAGTTGGTAAACAAGATTACTAACTGCATATATCAAGTGTCCAAATAACGTACTTAAATTAAATATTTTTAGGCTATTCATCATTATTGCAGTGGTCGCTTCATATGTTACGTAGCCAATTTGACAAGTGAATACTATCATATTGATTATCAGATTGTTGATTGACTATCAGTGATTACTATCAAATTTAACTTATTGTGTTTAAAACTCATTTTAAGGCTACTGCGGTTTTTTGAGAAGTTCGGATTATAGTAGGTCGCATAAACCCTTTAACACCTGCAAATACTGTGTAAAAAACTATTGGATTTTAAAAGTGTGGATTTTGTTGTAGTTGTAATAAAATAGTATGTCCGTTTCTCATTTGTTATCGCGATACATCTTTGTATAACCGTATTAATACTAGATTGAAAATTCAAATACTGTTACATTGACAATTATAATGATTATAAACATTGTTATGCTATAACTTCTGAAAGAAACTATTTAAAATGTTATATTAATAACTTATTATCTAATTTATTATAAACTCAAGATTTTAAAAGATTTATCATAAAAATTTGTTTATTTGGTTGTCGATTTGCTTAGTTACATTTCAGGTAATGCTATGATGGCAAATGTTCAAACTGACCTACTATTTTAGGATGATTACAGTATAATTTAATGGGGAAAATGGAAACATAGAATTTTTAAATAGCACGAGAGTGGTGACACATAATGTTTTATTGTTATAAATTTGTTAAAGATAAAATAATTATATTTCCTTGATCTGTAGTTACTGTTGCATTATAATTATCTTTATAATACCTTATATCGTATCGCTGACAGTTGTAAAAGCTTTATTTCCATACAGCTGGTAAAGTTTGATTTTTTGTCTAAAATAATAATATGTACAGTAGAATCCGGTTATAACGACGGCCAACGGACCGGTGACATTACGTCGTACTAACCGGAAGTCGTATTAAACG
>DWRA01004733.1:0-10542 GCA_018250295.1 Spathilepia clonius
TAAGCGCTGCTGTGTTCTGGTTTGAAGGGTGTGGTAAGGTAGATAAACTTAACGAGGCATTCCAACTTAGTCCTCAGAGGTAGCAATGCATCTATGGTCGACTTCAGTTCGGATTCTCATCTTATCTGCGTTGGATCACAAATGTCCTTGGGCGACAGTTGCCACTTACCATCAGGTGGACTGCATGCTCGTTTGCTACTCCATTATAAAAAAAAAATACAAAAGGACACTTCAAGTTTATTTATTTGTATAGATATAAATTTCTTCTTAAACGATTAAAAAACGTACCTAATTCTTAAAATTAAGAACTTTAACATGACCTGTATTATGCATATAGAGAGTGCATACAGCGCTCGGAAGCGGCGCAGGTGTCAGTGTATAATCCTCTTATACTTCAGTCTGTGTTATGTTAGCTGCGAGTTATGAGACACGTTCGTTAGTTTCGTTACAGAATAGCTATGGTACAGAGTCAGTTCATAAAATAACCTGTTTCAAGCCTCTTAATAAATTTTTGAGCGAACTTAAAATTATTAGTGTTTTTAGAATTTTGACTGGTTTTTGAATGGTTGAGTTTGACTTTTGTAAATTCTTACATTTAATTATATTCGATCATCTATTCCATTCGAATTATTTTTCGACGTAATGAAATTATTTTATTATCTCTGTATTGGATGCTACAAAAACACAGAACAAGAAAATTCTTCAACTTTTTGTTTAAATGGTTATTAAACTGAACTCTTTCCACGATTTACGCGTAAACTGAGAACGGTTCTATGCAATGATTACAGTGTATATGTAATATCATTTTATGTTGGTTATAATTTGGAGTATTTTCTATTAGGTAATTCTCTATTAGGTGACTACTCTGTGTCCACAGATATACAAGGTCTTATATATTTTAGTACGAGAATTCATTAGCGCTGTAATTCTAAACGTAGTTATGACAACCATAGTTAGTTCTTACCTATTTATGCATTGCTGCAAATCTTATGTCCCACTGCTGAACCGAACACCACTGGAATCCTGTGCTCCTATGGGGGTCTGTCCAGAAGAACATTTATACTCACACCTTCGGGTGTCTACGGTAATATGCGACTACATACATACCCACGTCTTTCCCGCGGTTACTGGTTGGATGGCTCAAAATCCTACTGTAGCCGACCACAATCCCGGAACCCCTTTTTAGCCCGAATGCCGTAGTTCTATTCTTGTCCAGTGACAAAAGGGACACCGCACCGCATAATCTAAACTGCTGTCGAAATAAGGTTGTAACTTCTACTTTTATTCCCGCTTTACCTTGTCTCCAATAAGCCTTATGTAGATAAATTATATTTGTTGCACACATAAAAATATATTAGCACTAGTATATGGCAGAAAAAGGTGTGGTGTATATTCCAACAGGCTAATATCATCCTTATGGCTATGAACATTTCACTAAGGTACTAATTAAGGACATAATAGATCAATCTAAGCCTCAAGCGTAACGAAATGTGAAAACCATAGACACGTCCTCCCACTTTGAATTGTGGTTAATTCGTTCATTAGCATTGAATAGAGCGCGCCACTTTCGCTAGCTCGGCGCCATTTTGGTATAATTTGACACATGTCACTTAGACTGGCTTTATTTAGGCCTGAGGTTTGGGCTTTTGGCTTTGCCCGAATTGTGGTTTCGGACCGTTGGATAAACGTCAAACTGAAATAACTGAATAATTAAATTTGTAACTTGTTGCGTCGGAATATTGTGATTTAAATACACGGAGAGCAATTTAACGGCTTTTAGTCTTGATTTAACGATATTTACTGACATTCAAACAAACAAGTAATATCTTAGGGGTACGTATGAATCTCAAGTTAAGAGTCCTGTGTTCAAAGTTATAGTAGCCAAGTTTTCGTTATTAGTAACAATTTTAACCGATCTTTATCTACCAAAGATCGAAATTTTATAATGTATAGTAGAGTGCGATTGTTAAATTTCAATGTTGCAATTGCAAGCAAAACATTGGGTGGCTTGAGTATGAATAATGGGCGGAAGTTGATTTAATACTACGAAAATTTTATTCCGTTTACCTGATATTAAGTAGCCACTGCCATGGTAATATGAATCAACATCAAATGGTATCTGTCCTACCTGAGATCCCCGCAGATGCTTCGCAAACCCTGATGTTGAAGTCATAACACCTCTTTAAGTATGCTTCCTTTACTACACCCTTCAGACCACAATACAGCAGAGTTTAAATCTTTTATTTTTAGGTAGAAATAAGTGTACATAGAATAAATAAACAAATAAATGCATCTCACTAACTTCACAAGAGATTTCGTATTGTGGTTATCATACAAACAATGATATCGATAATGTTCTTTCAACAATTTGTTAAAAATACTTTGATAAAATGTGAATCAAGATGAACTTATGTTTATGTATAAATTGTTTACAAGACTTAATACAATCGTTAATAGGTACACTCGGTTAAATACGACAGTTGGACAATTAGGTAAGTGTCTAGAAATTCTAGCTCAGTTAAGATAACCCGGAAACCTAGTTCGGTTATCGGACACACTGTTGTTAATAGTGGTTAACAATTAACTTATCTCGATATTGTCCTTGTGACCTCGGTTGTTTAAATTTAGTTCTGTCATCATTGTTTTTAATTGATCAAAAACTTGTATTATATTTATTGGTTTACATTGTAAACGTATGTACTTTTTTCATTTTCGAAAATTATTCTTCGAAATTCTTTTTGTGATCTGGACAACCGTGAAAGTACATATACACGTGGACGTAGACTTAGACGTGGACGTAAACTTAGACGTGGACGTAGACTTAGACGTGGACGTAGACTTAGATATGGACGTAGACTTAGACGTGGACGTATACTTAGACGTGGACGTAGACTTAGACGTGGACGTAGATTTAGACGTGGACGTAGACTTAGACGTAGACGTAGACTTAGATATGGACGTAGACTTAGACGTGGACGTAGACTTAGACGTCGACGTAGACTTAGACGTGGACGTAGACTTAGACGTAGACGTAGATTTAGACGTTGACTTAAACGTGGACGTAGACTAAACGTGAACGTAGACATAGACGTGGACGTAGACTTAGACGTGGAAGTAGACTAAGACGTGAACGTAGACGAATATGTATAGACATGACTTTTAGCGTAGATACTTAAAAAGTCTCGAATGCTAACGTATAAATACCTAGTTTATGTTATTTTATATTCATCATCAACGACTGATACTTATGGATCTCTTTCAGAAGGGAGATTTAGACCACATTCTATCATATTGACAAAGTTTGATTAGTCTTGTCACACTTGAAAACTGTTTTTAATAGAACTCAATGTACCTACTTGTCGTTGGTTTCCCACGAGTTTTCCGTCGCCGTTAAAGCAATAAAGTATTAAAGATATTCAATTTAACGCAACACCTGTTAACTTTTCAGACATTCCCTATCTGTTTTCCTGCGAGGTGCACGGATGAGAGAGGAAATCGAAATGATTTCCCGAATAACGTTCACAGTGTAGCTAAGGACCTTTACAGACACATTTTGGAAATGTTCTGACGAAATGTAAGGAAATGAGGCTCCAATATGTATATTTACCCTTAGTATAATTTTTATTATGTGTTATTATGATATCGTTGTCTTCAATTTTTGGTCTGTGGTTACAATATTCTTCATCGGCATAAGTTATTTCTATTTCTGCCGAAGATCAATATTTTCACAAGATAGAGGATCATAACATAAGGTGAAGTGTTTCCGCCTTTTTTTATAATTGCAGTAGCAAACGAGTTTCAATTCCAACCGACGGTAATTGTGTCCAACCAACCATCTGTGAGCAACTCCATATAGAAAAGGTTGTACCTGAAACCGATTATAGAATCGTTGCTACTGTTTACATGGTTGCGTCATGTAAATCAGCCGGCATCTGCACCCTTCCACCGAACGGTAAAACTGCTTTATGTTAGAAATAGGTGTGGCGGTGGTACCTCTCCCTTGGAAACGCAGTTACTGATTCTACCACTTTTTATCTTAGTCCTTAAAAGTCAATTGATAAACTAGTATGAACCTGACAACTTCGTTAGGCTATCTTCTCGCTAGGAAGGCAGCGGAAATTGTCGTCAAGTGCAAAGGGACGGAAATTGAAGGCAGATTTTTGATGCGCTTCTATGTTTGTTTGACTAAAGTTTATTTTAAGAGAATAGAGACAGTCTTGGTTTGAATTCGAAAACACCGCGACGCCTATTTATGCCTTATAGCAGCAGTGACAAGTGCGGATATGTTCTAGTTTGAAGGATGTGGAAGGAGAGATACAGTTACACGAGGCATTCCAATTTAGTCTTCAGGCCTAGCAATACATCTATGGTCGATAGGTAGGATTTTTATCATATTTGGGTTTGATTACGGATGAGCAATTAAAAAAAAGTACAATTATAATGTCATGAGTCTTTCGTACACAATTTCCGTAGGAGTTAGCGTCGAAGCGCTGGAAGTGCGAATTGGGGAAATTATCCCCATTTCCCGATCGTGTGAACAGGATTGAACAGGAACGGAAGGGACTGTGACAGTTAGGCTTGGCGACCTAGAAAGGCAATAATTGAAAGGGCAATTTTGTTGTTACTTAAATCATCAACATCAACCCATTGATGTCCCACTTGGGCATTAGTGTTCTCTCAAAATAAGAGTGGGTTGGACCGCTAACCACCACGCTGACCAAGGACTCACGCCGAAGGTCCATGATTATAAATATAATTCGTAATGTCCGAACGATAAATTAAAATGTGAAATACTAAGCAACAGAAAAGACTATTTGGTGAGGTGAAATTATTAAAGGATATCTTGTACCTGTTTCTACGCGAGTTGTAACGTAAAATATTCCACAGACAGTATTTTTAACGAAGAAAATAAGCTAAAGCGTAAAAGAGCGATAAAATAGAGACGTATCCTCGGAGACAATATCGTCCAGTCGCGGTGACCGCAGAATTGAATAAATTGAATCCAATATTCAAGAGCCGTAAATCTCAAAGGAGATCCTGTGTTTTCACGAATCAGAGATATATACTCGTAGCTATCTACATCTAGAGAATCTAGGATTTATTCTGAAAGTTGTGTGAGGAATGAGGACAAAAGGTAATCTCGGTTTTTATCATGAGCGTTACAATCTAAGGTGATTTTTTACGGCCATGCCCAGCTTTTATCCATATAACAGAACCGTTTGTTGTTTTGTTCTGATATACCTATTTCTGCTTTATAATTGCAGTGTCAAGCACTGCTGTGTTCTGTTTTGAAGGTTATAGTAAGAAATACACGTGCACGATGTTTTTCTGCCATACAGACTAGTTGCTTTATGGACGTTGAAATTTCTACATTCTGTTATTTTTGCTTATACAATGGAAGTAGGAACCGAACGTGCAATCCTCGCAATGGTAAGTGACAACTGGGTAAGTAATCTACCCCAGACTAGATTAGAATCCTACCTTAGATAGGTCACACATGCGTTCCTACACCTTAGGACTAAATTAGATCGCCTCCCATAAGTATGTCTTCCTTATCACATTTTTCAAGCCATAATAACGCAGTGTGGCAATGGTGCCTTCACAGTCGAACAACAGGGAATTTTACTACCTTTAAAACCAAATTTAAATTTAATAAAGCAACACTTACGTAGTTCACTTATCAGTATGAAAATTACTTATACGGAGTTTATGCATACAATTTCCTCTATTGTTTTGGGTTACATTACCTTCATATTCTCATCTGTGTCTGTAACTAATAGACATTGTTTATTATTTGGTTGAATGAATAATAAGTGTGGTCTTTCCTAACAATAAAGAAGTCTTTTTTAAGTTCAACGTCTTGACTCATACAGTTTAAAAAATTGCATGTGAAATTTCTAAATATTTTTAGAACAAAGGTAGACCATACCTATATAATATTCAAGCGTCTTATTATCTTATATCCGAAGGTCACGACATTCGCCTGCTCTGCAATGTCAGAAGAAAACTGCTATTTGAATATTTTCACAAAACTTGTTACGGGAAAATCCCTAAGCGACAAGAGAAACTGGATTTAATATTTTCGTATAACTTCGAACATTCAATAGTTCTAGTACTGTTATTATGTTTATGCTATTTGATAGCCAGTATCATCAATGTAAGCATATATGTCATAATCCTTAAATTAAGAAGGGTTTAAGCCATAGTCCATCACGTCGGTAAGTACGGATTGATGTAATTTATACACCTTAGAACACTTTTTTTAAGAAAACTCTTACGCAGTAAAGAAACTTCACTCTCTTTTCTCGCAATGACTTTCTCCTGGGAGAGACTTCAAATAAATAGGATATTTCTCGTATAATATAGAAACAAAATGAACATGCACTCCACTTGGTAGTATGTGGTCACTCATGAACTTCCATAATCAACTAGCATTGATATCTGTGGATAGGATTGATGTCCTACCCGAGATTGGTTGCAGATGCGTTGTTGCTATTCAGGATTAAGTTATAACTCCTTGTTGAAATGTCTTCGCCTCCGGAGGCACAAACGGGTCACCTATTTCTACCTAATAACAACAGTAAACTGTTGCTGTATTTCCGTTTGAAGGGTGTTGAAAGAGTGTATGTCTCCCTTACCAGAGGCGTTCCAATTTAGCCCTCAAGAGTAGCAACACTTCTACGGCCGACCTCAGATAGGACTCTTAATCTGGGGTTGATTACAGATGTCCATAGGCGGTAGTAACCAGTTACCACCAAGTGGAGTGCATGCTTATTTGCTACTTGTATAATACAAAAAAAAACGCGCAGGTATGCATTTTATATTTACATGTTTCATGCCCCGGACTCTCATGTCGTGAGAAAACAGATGCAGCGGATAAAAAGCCGAGACATGGTTAATCGCAGTGCAGCGTGATAGGTCACCGGTAACCCCAGCTTTGACCCACTGGTACCATGGCCCATTAATCTCCAGCCCATTATTCAGTTACATTAAAATGTGTGTGAAATTGAATAGCACTAGTTGTGTGTCCTAAATAAAATAAAAATTCAAAATCTTCTTAGGCTTAAAGATTCGTAATCTTCTTAGGCTTTATATCTACAGACAATGAACGTATTAGACACGGGCCGTAACAGACAAAAGTATAATTTTTTTTTAATATTTGACGGGCACTGTAGATATAAATACGTTCAATACATATTGTATAAGAACATAAATTTTGTCTGCCACGGCACGCGTCTGATACCCCTTATGTCTATGGTAAAGTATAAGTAAAGCCTTACGAAAGTCTATTACCTTTAAAAAGTCGAACCAGTGGTTTTTATGTGATACTTGGTCAAATAGACCAACAATAACTTTATATTCTTTCTAGAATAGAAATATACAACTACAAGCAATATATAACTACAAGCCAATAAAAGAAACTTCTAGAAAATTATCTCGAAATTAAATAGTACCTTTAAGGAACACATTCCCTTACATTTAATATTCCTTTTGTTAAGGTTGTAAGGAGAATGTCTTTTACTTACAAAACATTCTTATTTACTTTGCAATCTCATTTCTTGAACACTGTCTGAGGTAAATTTTTCACTCTGTTGGTTCATAATAAAATGCATTAGAGACCCACATCTGATTTGCAAGATTTTAATATTATTTTCTGCCCTCCCTTCGTATTTCTCAATGCCACATTGTTTAATTCTCTTAAATTACAATTGCTTCCATGTTGGTAATGTATAGAACATTTTCCATTATATAAAAGTAGGTTTTTATTATGTTTCATGACTTGAACGTAATCGCTAAGTAATTATTTATTACTAAATGAATCAATGTTGCGATATCATTAGATTTACTGTTGGCGTAGTTAAAAATCACGCTAACAATGTCATTTGTATTTCAACTTCTATGAGATGTTGTTAGATGGCATAGCTGAAAGAAAATTACTTTAATACTGTAAAATATGCATACGAAACCAAAACAAAATATTTTAGTTAAAAGTAATATTGAAACATTTAGCGGCATACGACGTAGTTAACCCAGTGCGGTAGTCCCAACTTTTAACTACCGGATTTAGATGAAAGCCTCCGCTATAATTACTGAAAAGCACTGAAACCTCTTTATCCTCTAAAACGAAACTAAATTGCTACGTGCACAACGTTTCGTAAGAAGTGGGTGTCGTTACAAATTTCGCTCGACCTCGGGGCCCTATTCTGTAATGTCAATTCGGCTCTGTCCGACAGCAAATTGACATAACGATTAGAAAAATAAATGACAAAATGTTTGGGCATAAAGCTGTACGGGATAAGTTTAGCTTTTAAATTAATCTTAACAGTGTATTTGCTTTGCGAGACCTGTCCAAAATTGATGTTAGCCTGCATCTAAATTCTGTACTTTTGTACAAAGATGCGGGCACTTCTTTTTATTAAATATTCTTTATATTTTAAATATATTTATGACTTTACGGAAAATAAACAATATCAGTCGGTTGATACCTAAATTCTCTTCTGAAAATCCTTTTATGGTATAAAAATCGGATTTAACTTCGGATGGATGTGACATTTTGTAGACCTCTAGAAATATATTTGAAAAGTGGCAGAACCAGTATAGTTCGACAAGTTAAGTACTACTACCACATCAATTTCTAACATGAAGTACTTTGCGGCGGAAGTGTTGATTCCGGCTGAGCTACATGCTGCGCTACTATCTTAGTCCGCGTGAGTAGCTACCACGTAGAGTGAGTAGCTACCACCACACATGTTATCGGTTTCAAATAGAACCTCTGTTGTATTTGGAGTTGGTTACATGGGCGACGGTGACTACTTAAGGTCCGTTTTAAGATAACATACTTAAGAGCAGATATATTGCGTGCTGGTTTGTTACCTTACATTTATAAAAGAATCAATCCTCGATTAAAAATACGGACATCGTGGTTACAGAGTAGACCGCCTAAAATTAACGTAACGATGATTTTCATGAATAAATTATGAATGTTACTAATGGCATTTCAACTGTTTGTAATTATGTAATGTTGAAAATGGATCGTGTAATGGATTGAATGCAAACTTGTTTTTTATTATTTGTATAATGACATAATTGTTTGAAACATATTTTTTTGCAGTTAACGTTATATAATAACGTTTTTTATTAACGTCGCGAGTGTCAAAGATATCCATACATCCATACACACAGATATGCATACACGACCACGTAGACCCAGAAGACAAATATACCAGTAACTTTTTCGGTACGTTGACAGCTTCGCCACGTGAGCTCTTAAAGGCATTTACAAGAAATATGAGTTATGATTATAGCGTATAGTAATATACAGACGATTTCATAGTGTATAGAGTGTAATATAGTAATGTTCATCTATGTCTTTTGACTGTCATTTTTAATTATGGTAATATCTAGGGCGGCCGAAATTGGATGGGTGATTTAATATCAAGAGCGCTATCATAATTCGTAAAGCATCTAGTTACCATCACCAAATGACTACTGCCTCCCGTGAAAATCTGTAATGAACCCCAGGTAAGACTGCAGTCCTATCTGCGGCTGGCCAGATGCTTTGCTTCCCTTGAGGGCTAAGTTAGAACGCATCAGATTTCGCTTTACTACACCTTTCACACCAGAACGCAGGAGCGCCTAACTCTTCTGTTACTAATCTTGTGTGCGTCCTCCATTGATTCTCATTAGATCAGAGGAGTACACTGCAGTATCCAGCCTCCTGCCATATTAATGAAAAACCTGTGGTCAAGACACAAAAGGATTGCAGCAGTACGAAAAACTTCAAAGAGTTTCCTGAATCTCTAAAACTTGAACCAACACTGTAACGTCCAGAAAAACGTGTAAAAAATCAATCCTTTTGTAAGATAACTTTGTGAGCACCCTTTGGGCCCGTAGTTCCGGGTTCGTTAACGAGCGGCCTAGTTTCACTGTCTTTGTGCAATAACATCACAGTATGCAGGTTAATAATGTTTAATTAGCTCTCACCTAGTTCCACTGACTTAATTTGTATTCCCAGCGTAGGCATTATTTGAAGGTTCCTTTTGTGGTTCTCTCTCTCACTCAGCAGCACCACCATTCCTATTTATAACTAACAAAAGCAGTGTTAAGCGCTGCTGTACTCTGGTTTTAAGGATGTGGTAAGGGAGACTTACTGAGGTGTTTCTACCTAGTCCTCAGGGGTAGCAACCCATCAGAACCGGTCTCAGGTAGGGCTGTATTTTTTACTGAGGTTTATTACAAATACAATTAAAAGTGGTAGGACCCTTTGGGGTTCGACTCCGGCGGCACCATCGCCACACCTATTTCTGCCTAATAACAGTAATGTTAAGCGCTGCTGTCTTATGGTTTGAAGGGTGTGGTAAGGGAGACTGACTTATCCGAGGCATTCTGACTTAGTCCTCAGGAGTAGCAACGCATCTATGGTCGACCTCAGTTAAGATTCTAGTCTTACCTGAGTTAGATTACATATGTCCATGAGCGGCAGTTTCCACGTACCATCAGGTGAACTACGTGCTCGTTTGCTACTCCACCAATTAAAAATTT
>DWRA01004734.1:0-10541 GCA_018250295.1 Spathilepia clonius
CACACCCTTCAAACCTGAACACAGCAGCCCTTAATACTGCTGTTATTAGGCAGACATAAGTGGGGCGGTGGTGCCGCCGGAGCCGAACTACAAAGTTCTACCACCTTCACCAATGGAGGCTGCTTTTTGTCTTTGGCTAAGGGTAATCGGAAGATTGGGTACATATATATGATCACATGATCAGGCCCGTTGAACGGCCGATGTCCGCTGGTTTCATGTTCAAGATGTTTACAAAAGTTGTTCGGTAAGTGGTCGTAGTCACTCATAGACATACTTCCTAGTCCTACTTAAGGTTTTTTACGACGACTATCAGCCGTTATTAATAAAAATCAATCTGTCCTGTTTTTTTCCTGGCAAAAATCAACATTTTTCAATTTAGACTACGAAGAAATGATCACATGCTGATGATTGTTACATAAAACTACTACTAGAAAAGATTGTTGTTAAGAATAGGCATCAATAGAATCGTGTAAATATCTCTCTTAATACATCATGTAAAGTTAACGTGCAGATATAAGTCAAAAACACACCTGTTTCTGCACTTTAGCCCTGGTACCATCAGTACACCAACTAATGGTCCTTCCAAAGTCGAATCTTGAAAGTTTCTACTAACTTCATAAATAAGTGAAGTCGGACGGAAATTTTCAGTCAATACTTTTTTTAATCGACAGGATCGTAAAACCGAAGAAAGAGCGTCTAGAGGAAGCTCTGGAGTCGCTCCGCATGAAGCAGCAGATCCTGGCGGAGGCGCGCGCGAAGTTACGGGAGCTCAGCGAGATGATCGCCCGCCTGCAGAAGGAGTACGACGAGAAGGTCGCGCAGAAGGAGGAGCTGGAGAGGAAGTCCAGGATGCTGCAGCTCAAGCTTGAGAGGGCGGAGGCGCTGATTACTGGACTATCGGGTGAGTTCGATTAGTTATTAATGAGAATGAGGGGTCTTATGACCTATATTGTGTCTGTGTCCATGTCGCATATCATATGGAAGGTGGTAGAACACTTTGTGGTACGATTCCGGCGACACCACCTATTTCTATTTCTGCCTAATAACAGAAGTGTCCCTGATTTGAAGTGGTAAGAAAATCTATACGTGTAGTTTCTTGAAATTCATCAATATCATATCATACATAATTATAAAATAATAAGGGTAAAATGAGTAGTAACTATTCTTCTTAAAATAAGGAAACTAAAAATTTTCTACTATCTCATACTAAATTTATGAGAGAGTTTAATGTAAAATTTTCGGATATTTCTCGTTTTATTAGTAAAAAGTTATTATTGTCATTTTATTGATTCGGTAAAGTACTTTCGATATCTGTTTAAAGTGTTTTGAGATCTGTAATAGTTACGGAATAATCGCCTGTGCACACTTAACGATTACACCCGGTATAGATATACACATTGTACCGATTTTTATTGTATTGTATGTATTGTTCACATTGTATGTATGATGACACGTGACATAATTCAGGTGAACGAGAGCGATGGGAGTTGACAGTGGAGAGGTTGGATAAGGAGTTTGAGAACCTTCCGGGGGACTGCCTCATAGCTACGGGCTTCGTGGCTTACTTGGGGCCCTTCGTCTCCGAGTACCGCGAGGCGCTCATGGATGAGTGGTTCCGTGAGGTAGCGTCCTAGTTACAAGTTTACTTATTTTTGTAAAAGTTGATTGAAATGCTGGATTTCTTCACTGCCAATGTGCCCATTACTGGTCTTAAAGAATAAGAGGGGTGTAGAAAACACATATCGCTTCTTTGCGTCACTAACGTGTTATCTTAATAAACACAATTTTACATTAGAACACTTTTTTAATTTCCAAAAAAATATTATACTTAATTAGGGTAAAACAGGTAGTAACTGGCCTATTAGGCGACTCGGCTAGTGTAAACCAATGACTTCTCAAAATATATTTCATTAATATTGCATCTGAAACTATCTACGTACAGGCCACATATTCTACTTTGTAAGTTTGTGGTGAAGAAGAAAAACAAAACTAGCTTTTATATATTTATTTTAAATTAAAAAATAATAATCATTGTTACGCAAAAACTGGCCGCATAATGTTAGTTTTTGGCCATTTTTTAATCAGTAACTGGCCATGTGAGATCAAACTTGTGTATTTGACCACTAAGTAATCTTAATAAGTAATAATAATATTTTTTCAGCAATTCAAGATTGAAGCTCCTTTGAAAAACTTCTCCCTAAACTCATAAAAAGTTAACACCACGTTATTACAAAAATAACATCGAAAGCTAGATTCAAAGATCGAGAATAAAGAAAAGAAATATTTCGCAATTATTGCTCGGACAGTAACGCCCGAACACGACAACGGTAATAACTCGGAAACTTTAAGGCGCAGAGCCACTGCTTCCGTACATTTTGTGGCACTAAACACCTGTTATGAGTGAAAATATTATTTTTCCAAGTCGCATTGTTTTCCACTCTTGCAATATATTTTACTTTCAAACGCTTCATTAACTAAGGTTTTGTAAATTTTTAAATCCTCAAACACAGGACAGTGATAACACAAAGACGTTTCAAAATTAGATATTCATTTTTACGCGTCATTAACACATTAAAAATATTATTTACTACTTAAACATTATAATAATAACAGGAATCTTATAACCCAAACGAAAACTCATTAGCAATTTATTGATAGACAATTTTTATAACAAGATACTTTTTACGAGTTTTGAAACTGTTTAAAGTTGTATTAAATAATTGTTTGTTATAATAATTATATTAGTTAAATATAAAATACTACTTTTTTTTTTACTCAATGTTAAGAGTTATTAATAAATGTAAGCATAAAACATACCAATGAAGTTTAAAAATAAAAACATTGGTACGCAGTCTTTTTATTCATAGACAATAGTTATACAAAGCCCACAGTAAATGTCTGTGGTTTAATTCCCTATATTTTTTAATTTAAATAAAACTATTCCATATTTAAATTACCTGTTCAGTGTACTCTCTCTAGGGATGTGGAATATCAATGCATTATTTATTTACTAAAATTATTAGGGACGTGTTTGCATAAATTTAGCGAATATTTGTATTTTTTTAATAAAAATTGCAAAACTGTGTTATGCTATTATAGACCACGATCTGGTTTGAATTATTTATTATATTTTTGGACAAGTATTATCACTGATCTTGAATTACTTAATTATAACCCATTTGAGAGTAAAATAACTCTGCGTTATTGTTTAAATATTTAAACAGAAATACTAAAAAATGTAATTATATATAATAAAAAACTAATTATGCTGTTTTAAATGAAATTGGAGTAACAAACGAGCATGTAGTCTATCTAAGGATAAGGGTCCATGGATACCTGTAACAAACTCTATATAGAACAGGAGTGCTACCTAAAGCCGTTCACAAATACGTTGTCCTAAGGATGTTGCCTCACATGCAAGTCAGTCAACCTTATCGACCCTATCGACCTTAGATAGGAATACTGTCCTATTTTAGGACCTATAAATGTCAATGGGTGGTAGTAATCACTATTGATAAACTGATGTTAATCTATCGTTTCCAAAACTAAAATAAATAAATAGATTACATTTCACATTATTACCTTGATTTCAAAAGGAGGCCTGAGGACGTATTTTCTTACGTAAAATTGTTTACATCGACGTTAAATTTATGCAGACTTGTTTTCCTCCGTTTATGAACACTAAACTATATTATTATGGTAAATAAGTACTAAAATTATTTTATACAATTTTTGCACAACAAAGTAGGTTATAAAAAGTTATATCCACAAATAAACCAGTTCTTTCCAGTTCACGCCAAAAGGCGCGCTCGTAAAATTCTGCGTTCCTAATTCAAATGTGTCTATTCCATATTCAAATTAGCTCGGGTGCGTTCTCTCTCTCGAGGTTTGAAATATCAATGCATTATTTAAACTGAACATCGAGAAAGTACTTTTATAAATATATATCATTCGAGATTTGTTTTTTAAAGTTAAACTTTTTTGGATTAAATATTGTAACATAACACGCGTAGACAATCACATGAAAAAGACAACATTGATACTATATAAATTTAACGTTTGATCATATTAACATTATTATTTTAAGATATGATTTTTATTTTAAAATCATGCAATAGTTACGATTATTAATTAACAAAAAAATAAAACCGACTTCCATGTCAAAAAAAAGTAAAAAATATCTTAAAGAAATGTTACTTTATTAGTTACTTCTGAAGCCGGCGCAAAATTTATATTGAGCTGGATTACCACGTAAATCGTGTCTAATTTGAGCATGATTCGTGTCGAAAATTTAAAAAGAAACTAACAATGCATTTATTTGGTCTATACACTGTTTTTTTGTTAACATTTTGAAAACGTTAGGCTTAAATTATAGTACATATTACTTAACTTTTAATTATATCATTTTTGAAATAAGCAATAACATGTTACAACTTACTATAAAAATTATGTACATACTTATAATTGTCATGTATATAACATATATTACTACCATAGAATTTGATATTGTGTATGTTTGTATACTTTGCTGTTTGTATGTCTAAATAAATAAATAAGAACATATCTTTTATTTTAACCTAACTTTAATACTTCATTATTTATTATTATTTTACTACTTTTTATCAAAATGTCCGTTTGTTACTGTTGTAAGCGCATATACAACGATCAGAGAGACTATCGTGTCATAATATCGTCATAGATACGATACAACAAACTTCTCTAAGACATGCTCTTCGTTCGTTTTAATGGAAAAACTTTTCCTGTTTGCGATGCAAGCGCCAGCTCGGTACACAACCAACGAATACTTAGATGTTTTGGTATAATCTGTGAATACTTCATTCGTTGTTACTAACTTGTTACGCTGCTAACAAAATTGTGAAATAAAGGACAACGAACTTTTATTAAAAATTAATATTTTGAGAGGTATTTTGTGCGCTAAGACAAGCATCATTAGCCCTTTATATATAATGCAATAAATCAGAGTTGGCAAAGGCAAAGGTTGGCAAAGGTTTTTGCGATATAAATTAATTCTATTGAAAATTTTGATTGTTACACATAAAAATAAGGAATGTTTTGTGTGTGTGGCGAATAAAAAAATCTACAAAAAAATATTGTTAGTAATTTAAAAAAAAACGATTAGATACATTCTAATCAGTGGTATGAAATATACTTAACAACCTATTCTCATACCTACTAAATATACACAAAAAATCATAAAAACCGGCTGAATCATATTGACCACAAACACCGTAACACGAGATTTATTTATTAAGATAATGCGAAAACTGACTGGCAGAAAATAATCACAAACTTTTCATAAAGATATAAATCCTATTTGAATTCGATTATAGACATATACGATCAGCCGTGCCTTATTATCAGGCAGACTACATGTCCCTTTTCTACCCAATTACATAAAACATTTTAGACGGAAAATTCATTTATGTTCAGTCTTTGATCTGTGGGCAACTCTACCTACGCGTGTTATGACAACAAAATAGCTAAAATACATTCGTTACCAAAATATCACAATGCTAACAGAAACGGCGGGCGCGTAACATCAATAATACAAACAATACACAAAAAAGTTTTGTTCGTCGTTCCGAAATATTTTTTCAAATTTAATTTCTTGCCAGCAGAGAAACAATGGTTGTTTCGCTTCCTTTGTTGTGGTAAAAAGGCACGCGAGAAATGCATTAGGGAAACAAAAACGTTCCGTTACATACAATGAAATGCCCGATAAAGAAAAGCCCTGATTGTGTTTGGTTTCAACAAACAGCA
Organism: Spathilepia clonius; assembly: GCA_018250295.1. Taxonomy (NCBI): domain Eukaryota; kingdom Metazoa; phylum Arthropoda; class Insecta; order Lepidoptera; family Hesperiidae; genus Spathilepia; species Spathilepia clonius. Next base: position 5,782 of record DWRA01004734.1, read on the forward strand.
AGATTCAGACGTGTCCTATTGATCCAGGATGTCATTGTTGTGTACACTTTTTATGACTGGAACGGATATTACCTACTTATTTTTTTAAATGTACAATATTTGAAATCTGGTCTCGTTGTATGAAGGAAAGTTTTATTAAGGCTACATTTGTCATGTTAAAAGCTGAAATAACATTTACGTGTATTTAATTACAATATAAATATTTTAATATAATATAAGGAAGTTACTACAACGAATGAAATGTGAATAACATTCTTAATACTGGCTGTGTGCTGTTAACATTTTTGCAATTAAAAAAATGTTTTAATTTCTTTGCACATAAAATATAAAATACACGTTCATTAACGCTTTGGCACCAAGGTATACAATATAACTTCAATAGTATGTACAATTTAATATAATATTATTAATTTTAGCGAATAAAATTCAGGAATAAAATAAATCGTGATTTTTAAAATGCTAGTATATTTTCCAGTACATGCCGATGTGACGTATGACCGAATAAGTTTCTAGCCATTTTTTTATTAATACGTGATCTGGTCTTAGTACTTGCCTTTACATAATTTTATCGAATTAATTTGTGGGTATTTCCAATGGCAGTGTTCATTTAAATATAATTCTCAAGTACAAACTAAAATTTGCATTGATATTTCCGCACTCCAGCGAGAATGGCAGAAAGTCCATACTAATTTGAATATGGAATAGACACATTTGAATTAAGAACGTAGGATTTTATAGCATTTGGTTAGAACTAGAAGTAACTGTGATTCAGTGAATATGATGATTATTTTAAGCATTCCTTAAATTTTATTGAAATGAATATATAATATAGATACATTTTGTGAATATATAAATATCAAACGAGCACTCTCCATGCTGTCCAGACAGGACTCTCGATTACAGATGGGGTTGATTACAGATGTCAATGGACGGCAGTTGCCACTTACCTATAAAATAAAAAAGCATGGCCGAATATTTTCTTCACAATACCTTTTTGATTTTTTTGTTTTGAGTTGGTATCTAATAATCCCCACATAAGTTATTTTATAATTAAAAATAAAATATTCACTAGAAATAATTTATACGGCAGAAAAACGTTTGCCGGATCAGCTAGTATCAGCATGTAATTTTATAATTCGCTTGTCGCTCCTAGGTAGACAGGGCAACATCGTCAAACAGTTTGTATCAGCCCACATCATAGTAAACAGGGTTCATGTAATTCAATAGAATTTCATAGCGAACACCAAAATTAGCTTGTTGATGTGTGATAATAGTGTTTTGAGGGTGGTGTGTTATGATCGTCTACACGTAACATAATGTACAATGAACAAACGGTATACACATGTAATTTGTACCAATATTGTAAATTTGAAAGAGCGTCCGTTTGTTGCGCTTTTACGACTAAAGTATGGAATAGATTTTAATGAAATTTAATGTAGAAGTAGTTGAAACTGCAAGGAAGGATATAGGCTACCTGTTCTACTAGTAAATATTATATTTAAAAAAAGCCGACTGTTTCAAAATATAGCCAATGTCACTGCTACAGTTTAGAAGAATCCAATGATTCCTCATATATTAAAATCCGTTTAGGCTGTAGAGCGGGCCTTAGAATATACAAACGTACGCACAATACATTTCACTTTATTTTCTAGTAAAAAATAACTATATATGGCGAAATGAGGTTGAAGTAAAATGTATATGCGATTTTGTACAATCCATGCTTAAAAAATGGAGTTTTTACGAGATGATCAATATGAAAGTTTTGGTATCTACGAATTAACCCGGTGATATTATGAAGGAAGTATGTGGTACGAGCAACCGTGATAAGATATACAATTACGAAGCGAACACCACGTGTTCCCGTTTAAACTAGAAAAGCAAAGAAAATACACCACACCACAAATACAAGAAGATTAATTCACTTTACACCGAGAGGAATAAGTCTTGGGCTTATAATCTACCAATATATTTTTTAAACAGAAAACTATCAAATATTATCTACACATATAAAGAAAATAAGTAAAGAATATATTTGTAAAGTCAAAACAACTAAATGCATACTATACATAGTACGTCGTCGTCAACCCTTTACTGTCCCACTGCTGGACACCGGTCTCCTCACGGAGTGAGAAGGGTTAGGCCACAGTCCACACTCCTTTGAAAAACTTTTTGCAATAACATCATTAATTTCAAACGTGCAAATTTCTTCGCGATGTTTTCAGTCACCATTAGAGCAAGTGATAATTAATTTCTAATAGGCACATAATAAATCAACCCTCGATCAAGAGGATGAGTTTTAATCAGTAGGTTATCACTGCTTAGTATATAAATTAATTTTGGGTAAGGTATACGTGAAATGTTATATATAGTGACAAATAAATACGTAAAATAGTCAAACATGTAATTCAAAGATTTGATGCACGCAATATATATAGTTATAAAGGTTTATTAAAAATACGTTTTTCCTGACATCGAGTAGTCGTTCCCATACTGTGTACTCTGTGGTACCTATTCCAAACAGATGTTCGGGTAAATCCAAAGACAATGCTGTATTTTTTATTCGGCGCTACGTGGCGGGCAAAGGCGCTCGTATACAGCCAATGTGAAATATTTAACACATTCTACCGCACTGAATCAATCCGCCACGGAAGGCTTCGAGATTACGGGTCCGCAGTGCTTTCCATAATTGACTCTCTCGTGACAAAACTTTTATTTCGGTATAGGTATATTGTACACGATACATGTAAATTGTCGCTCGATTTTATTTACGTAGTTATTTATACCAAATTAAAGATTCTAAAAAAATAAATAGTGACTGTATTTTTTCAAAATGCTGGTTGTTCCTCTTATTTATAATCGATTTTCATTATAATTTATGATACATTTAGTGGCCACTACCGTCACTTCAGATCATCTGTTATCAACCACAGAAAAGATTAGGAATTCTACTTTAGATCCACGACAGATGCGTTGTTACCTCTGAGGACTAATTCGAAACGCATCGCCAAGTAAATCTCCCTTACTACACCTTTCAAACCAGAATACAGAAACACTTTAAACTGCTGTTATTTAGCAGAAATAGGTGTAGTGGTGATGCCAGAGACGAACCTCAGAAGGTTCTGTCCCCTTCAGAACATAGGAGATAATTGAAGAGGATACGAATTACGCTTGACGACATACAATGAGATTGTGTGCTTACATTAAATTATCTCCTTTTGATTGAACAGTGCCGTCGCGTTATAATATTGATAAACACGAAGATAATTAACTAATCTCGCATTATCGAAGCTTGTGAATTGAGTTCCATGTTCTAACACGATGTTATACTAAGTATTTGTTATATTGTTTCCTGGCAACATCCTTTGTTATTAAATACACATCATTTACCTCTACAGCATAGTAGTACGTACAAAGTTCGAATGTTTTAACTTTTTTTTTATCATTACAATCCTGTTGTCTGGGAATTCCGCCACAGGGATTGAAACTAAAGGATGCAATCCGTTTATACACAATTGTGTGCATCCACACACTCACACACTTTTCTTCTGGAGCAGTCGTATAAGAATTTCTTCGTAATTCTGCTTCTTTCTTATTTATGTCTAGATACAAAAAATACAAAACTGGAGGCACTTACATTTTTAACACAAATAAACAAAAGATACTTTCACGAGCCACAGTTCTAGGAGTTCCACAACTCCTTTGCCATATTTCTTAACTCCTTATAATTAGTAGCAACTTTTCCATTTCCACTCGTTTCCCGTTAGTCTATTAGTCACTAGTTTTCATTAGTAAAGCTTCTTACAGAATACAGGATGGCTTAACGTTGTTGTTACTAGGTAGTTACAAAAATAGGTGCGGTAGTGGTAATAACGGATTTAATTTTGAAAATAGTGCTTATGACGACCCGCGTAGCTGAGCGGTCTCCATACAGGTCTGACAAGCAGTGGGTTCCGGTGTCGATCCCCGATCAGGCATATATCTGAATTATGAATTTAGATTTCTGTTCTTGGTCTAGGTGTTTGTGTATTCGTCTTTATGTGTGTCCATGGCACCCACGTTACAGGGAATCCTAGTGTGGGGCTGTGAGTGTATAAAGCGTCTAAAAGCGTCTATTATATTTTATTAAAGTCTGATAATCAAATTGATCAATTCAAAATGGACATGTCGCCAGTGTCTTGGGAACTTTGCCCAAATGATAATTGTTTATAGTAGTTACTGTTTGTCTAATTTTGTTTTACTCTTATTTATATTGTAATTTGGCTGTAATATTAATTTTATACTAACATTTATAGTATCCATTTCATGAATATTAATACTAATCAACAAAAAGGCGTCTTAAAAATTTATTTATCTGTGTGTATGCGTATCTGTGTATGTATGTCTGCCTGTGGTGGTGTGTGTGTGGAGTGTGTGTATATAATAATATTTCCTAAACAGATGAACCGATTTATACTTTTTTGATTTTCCATTTGAGAGTATTTAATTTGAAGTGAATTACTTGAAGTAATTTGACTATGAATTTCGTAATGGTTTTCGTAGATGAAGAATTTTAAATTTGAGTTAAATATTTCTTGTTCGTGAAAAAATTCACCTTTTATTAAATTCTATATTATTATTATTATTATTTTATATAATGGAGTAGCAAATGAGCATGCAGTCCACCTAATGGTAAGTGGCAACTGCCGCCGATGTAAATTTGTGATCCACCCCAGATAAGACCAGAATCCCAACTGAAGTCGACCACAGACGCGTTGCTACCC
>DWRA01004735.1:0-10541 GCA_018250295.1 Spathilepia clonius
GTGTGTACGCTACGAGCCAACTATGCGAACTGCTCGGGCAGCGCGCTCGCTGTAGAACCACGCATATGCTGACGCAGTAATGCCTATATATTGCACCGTACAATTCATAACAATCATTTGTTGGACAGAATATAGGAATTTCTGCCGAAAATCTTGCATAACAGAGTAAGATAGTAATTAAGGAACGCCCAAAGTTTTGGTTATGGCTCAAGTTTTGGTTTCTAACAAAAATTGAATGCACATACTATCTGTACCCTAAAGTTACACAATAATAAGTCCGCTGTTGTTAAAAATTTGCTTATCGCATCATTAAAATTGCAAATATCAACTCTATACAATGATAAAATGCATTAAGTCCTGTGATAATTATTTTGTATACTAATAATCAACTTCTAATCTAGTCTATCTTATTCATGTTCTAAGCAAATCTTCTAAGCTAAGAATCTATTGCAAATTTTTGCTTGGCCTGTAAAATTTATCTTTTGTTGCCTAATATTTTATACCTCTGGAGTACAAGTGTGTTACAGTCCAATTTAAGAATTTTTGGGTTCTATTTGATTGTACTCGGATGTTAGGAAGGATATCGAAGACCCTTCTTTGGTTTTGATTGCAGTGAAAAAATCAGTATTGATTATTGTAAATCAATTTTAACTTGCTTGTCTAAAAAGTTACTGCTCATCATAAATTTGTCAATAACCTGTATTATGCTTGATGTAGAATTATAGTACACTCATTAGTAATAACATTAACATTTTGTTTCTAAACTTACAGGCAAGAAATGCAGAGAAGGCGATGTAAGTAACGATATTGTAATTACAGTAATAAATGTAATGTAATTTCTCTTCTCATATTTAGCCATTAAATGTAAATTAAATTTCTGTTTAAGCAAATTTTATCTAAAAAAGAAGTTACTGGAAAGGCAAAAAGTACAACACACCAAAAGGCTGTGTGGCATGTTAGTCTCTTTGCCTTTCTAGGGATGATATGATTCTTTATAATATATCCTACATTCTTGTACTCCCAGTAAAGTTCTCTTTGTGAAAATTACTAATTATTGGTTCCACTATTTTGAATAGAGAGTGTAAAAAGTAATATTGGTTTTGTATATTACGGTACTGTCAAAAACAGCATAATTACACATATTGGGATGTGTGCAGTAAACACATGCATATTTTTCATATGAATTCACACTTTGTATCAATTAATGGATTCTTCAGACACGTAAAGATAAATTAAAAATATGGTAATTGATTCATTGCGATAGTTAAGAACTTCAGATCCAGATGAAAATTACACAGATAGACTGACACACCAGTGGGAGAAAAATATCATTATTTTTATAGTATACAAGTAGTAAACGAGCATGCGTTTCACCTGATGGCGAGTAGTTATTGCCCGCTGACGTCTGTAATCGACCTATAAACGAAACGAAAATAAGTATGTTTCCCTTATAACACGAAATAATATTTCAGGACAACATTGGCGCGGTGGCGGGCGGCCCAGGTGCAGGAAGCAGGCGGACAGCGCGAGCGCCGGCCGTATCTTGCGTCGGAATGCAACGACCTTCCTCAAGCTGAAAAATGGAGATTACAGATAGTCAGAGAAATCGCCAAAAAAGTCGCTCAAATACAAAACGGTTAATAACGCATCTAATTTTACTATATGCTATCTATTTTTTTATTTTATGAATGTTCATTCATTGCATACAATCATGTGTAAATGCACACATTTTTGCTATTTTGTTTTTGCATTGTAATATAATAAAATTATGTTTCAAATACAAACATTCAAAGATCCTATACCCTTCTATTTGACTTAGCAATTTATTTAATCCATTTGGCCATGCAAATTTTAAAATGTAATTTCAAAATTTTTGTCAATTTTAAATTCGCCTAATAAGTATATTATTTATAGTTTATTATTATGGATGACATAATTACTGAAGAAGTTAATTTACCATCAATCGAAACACCAAAAGAACCTAGCATAAGGTCTCAAAATGAGCCTATAAAAAAATCGCCGACTGCATCTATAACGACGCCATTAAATACGTCTCCGAAATCAAGATTATCGCCACCACGACAAGGAAGTCCTCAAAGAAAAATCTCTTTGGACTCCCCACCAAAAGGATCCATACACACATCATCTATTAAAAGTGAAAGGAGTCATATAGGCAGTTTATCCAGGACTTCGCAAGAAAAAGGACAATCTAAAAGCCCTAGCATTAAATCAGAACACGGTAACACTAATAATAATGAAATAGTTTCTAATGTTGGTAAAATGTCTGTTCAGAGTGCAAAAGGTAAGAAAATTTCAAATAGTCCAAGTATAAAATCACAAAACATTGAAGACAACATACAAGAAACTATATCTAATCTTCAACCTCAAGGTAAAAAAATTAGTAAGTATGTTGATGAGCTGACCGAGACAGTAAAAGAACTTACTCAGAGTTTAGAGATATCACAGTCACCTGCTTTAAATAGCAATATTAATAAAATCACAAATATGAGCAAAATACTAACAAATGAAGCGAATGCATTGAGAGAATCGATAAAGAATTTGTCAGATGATATTAGCCGAACCAAACAGGAATTATGCGCTAAAGAGGATGTAAATTTTCCATACCATCTATTTTTAATTGAACTCATTATAAACAAAATTCATATGAAATGCGAATGTTTTGAATTCAATTACGATAATCTGGTTATATCAGCGACGTTTTTGGGCAAACCTCCGATTATTTTATATGATTCATCGTATGGGAAAATAAATAATTTTAACAAGTTAAATGTAGGTAAATCTACATTATTTGCAATGACATATGATAAAATTTGTTGTATCAAGGAATTTGTTATACATTTACAAATCACGAAACAACCACCTTGTTCGAGTTGTGTAACGAGAATAGCAGAAACGTACATGGATTTCTCAAATGAATTTGCCACCCTTCGAGAAGAACTTTGCAAAAAGTGGACAGATGAACAACCAAATGATAATATCGTGTGTACTACTTCAACTCCGCTTTCCAAAAGCATGTTTTATTTGTCGTGTTGCAATAATGATCAAAGTGATTCTATAGGTATTATTGAAATTACAACTCGTATGTCATTTCTCGGCAAAGAGATTACAACAGCGTTTAATGCGACATCAAAACCTCAAGGCACGTCATGTCTATTGAAAGGAGATCATGGAATGAGTCTATATTCGTGTCAAAAAGTAGAAATGGATGGACACGGCAAAATTCTTCTAGATGAAGATGTTATTACGCGACAAGAATCTCCATCATCCACAAGAAGAACAGTGAGTCCTGTTTCACATTATTCAAGTGGTCAGGATTCATTAAAGCGTACAGCACTTCCCCATCATTTATATAAACATCAACGAGGTGAATTATTTTATTAACATTTTCATTTATTACTAAAATGCTATTATTTTCCACATACTAAAGATGGCAATTTTACAGATGACATACCAAAATATGATGAAATTTTTACGAAAATGAATGAAAACGAATTAAAAATAAAAGTACCAAAAACCACCAAAGTTGAACGATCGGGGAAATACGAAACAATTCAAGATTTATGTACATGTGAAAATCCCTTGTCCAGCGGTGGCGATCAAATTCAATTTGAACTACCACGAGACCTATATCCATCAAAAACTCAAAATATCTATACTTCTAATCTGAAGTATACTTACAAAAAGAGTGATGCACTTTCTGAGAAGAAAGACAAAAAGATAATTAACGTAACGCCGTCAAATTGTCCCGCTCCAATTAATGTAGAAAAACAGTTACATCCTTTAAAAGACGTCTTTATACTAAAAATAGGCAAGAAACTTGAAACAAAGGATAAGAAAACAGATTTAGAGATAGAACTAGTAACTCCTAAAGTTCCTTCAGAAAAACCGGTTGAAATTAATCAAGTGTCCCAGCAATGTAGCACTGGAAAGTTAGAAGATAAATCACAGAAGACTGAAAAGAAAAATCCTAAGAAAGGAAAAAGTAAAACTAATTTGAGCAAGAAAAAAGACAAGAAAAGTAAGAAGGCCAAAAAAGGAAAATCCAAGAAATAATCGCTAATCATCTTAAAATAATAAATAAATAATTCATACATTGACTGTTCTTAGTATTAGACTGAAAATTTGCACGTTACCATATTTTAAGGTTTAATACTTGTTTATTTAGTAGTTTAATGTTCTTAACATAATATATCGCTTTTGTATTACAATAAAAATATGTGCAATATTATATAAAAACTTTTGATATCATTTCGTAGCTGGCCTTGGAGAATTTCGAATACGAGACCTCAACGATGAAATAAACAAACTGATGCGTGAGAAGCGACATTGGGAAGTACAGATAAAGGCTCTAGGCGGTCCAGATCATGCGCGCGTTGGGCCTAAAATGTTGGACCAAGATGGTAAAGAAGTTCCTGGAAATAGAGGTTACAAATACTTTGGTGCTGCTAAAGACTTGCCAGGTAAGTTAACTACGTATCTGATTTATATTTTTTCGAATTTAGAAATTCAGTTGTTTTGATGAGTTTCTTGCTTAATCATAGTTCATTTGAAGGGAAAACTTAGTTGTAATAATTGATATTGAATTATTATGAAACCGTTGAAGGTGGTAGAATTCTTCGTGAGCTACGTACCTACCATCCATACGCTTCCACCGCAACACAACAACTGCTTCGTGCTAAAAATAGGCGCGACACTTGTACCGACCCGGTTGAATTATGTTCGTTTTACGATCTTTCATTGGTAATAGCTTCCCGATTTAGACAACTAGAGTAGCACCTCATCTGTGACGACTTGTCATCAGGCGGTCTACTGGTTTGCTAATGCTATAGAACCACAGGTGTGCGGGAGCTGTTCGAGCAGGAGCCGCCGCCGCCGCCGCGCCGCACGCGCGCCGACCTCATGCGCGACGTGGACGCGGACTACTACGGCTACCGGGACGACGACGACGGCCTCCTCCTGCCGTTAGAGGCCGAAGCCGAGAAGGAAGGTAATTGCGCTATTTGTTTTGTTGCAGTCGAGTATTAAAATAAGAGTTAGTTTGAAAAGTAAAATTACATAGTACAGTCGATAACACACGTTTGATTTTATTGGTAACTATTAGGATCAACCTGACATGGAACAAGGGTTGAAGCGTTATTTTCCGTCCCCATCCTAAGCGCGTGGTCATTAATATGCTTGCGATGGGAACAGGTGTTGAAGCGTTCTTTCCCGTCCCCATCCTAAGCGCGTGGTCAGCAATACGCTTGCGATGGAAGGATTTGCTACATTTTTATGGTAAAAGAAAAATGTAAGTAAATAAGGAATTTAATAATAAACTGCAGCCTATAGACATACCGTACTATTGTTTATTTAGGATTCGTAACTCCCAAGCAGGATGTCAAACCTAAATACGTGAGCTTTGTGCAAGTATGTTTTCCTTATGAAATTCTTTAAAATATTTATTTGTATTACAGCAATAGCAAGTGCAGTAGAAAAATGGAAGAAAAATAAGGAACAAAACAAAGACCAGGATATACCAGAAGAAGAAAACATTTATCCAGAGGATGTAAGTGTGATCCACAAATGCTATTCATATAATAATAAACCGCAAACATGTGGTCTAAAATGGGAAACAGATCTTAAATGATTGGTTAAATATACATCGATTTTAATCAAAACTTTGTTTCCGCGTAGTGGTCGAAATATGGCTAATCATGATTGTTATTATAGATTTGAAGATTTTGCTTTATCGATAACACTGAAGTCCCCTAAGTGATCATGATTTTTTTTCCTCGCAGCCGGAGGACAAGCGCCTGGAGGAGGAGGAGGAGGGCGGGGCGCGGCCGGCGGCGGTGCCGTCGCAGCGCGAGGTGGAGGCGGCGCTGCTGGCGCGCCGCAAGCGCGAGCTGCTGGAGCGCTACGGCTGCCTCGACGTCAAGGGGGAGCCCAGCTGACACTAGCTCGCGTGTTTTTGTTTTAGGGAAATAAATTTTTGAAATTGCAGTTTTGTTTGTTCTTGACACCTTGTCGCGTAAATCTGTAAGTGTCAAAAAACTTAACGCTCGAAGTTATTGTCCCGCATTTGCATTTGTACATCATGCCCAAATATAAATTGCAATTAATTTATTAAAACCGCTATTACATCAAACAAATACGTAAGTAAAAATATTTATCAACACTACAATATGGGAAAATTCTTATGCATAAAATTTACTGCAAAAAGATCGACTGTACAATAATGGTTTAAGGAGTAATAAAGAACAAATTTATGTTTGCCATTATTTATTTCCGAACGACTTTATTAATTCACCGCGTATAATCACTTACAAGCAAAATATACATAAAATTGACAGTTAAAAAAACACCCGGTCCAGTTTTTAGAAGCCATCGTTGATCGCGAGAATCGCGACTATATAATAATGTATTTTAAATCACCAACTGTTTCATACACCTTCGTAGATCCTTACAAGCATCTAATAAATACAACTAGGAACAACTTCCACTGGCTTAAAAAGAAAGGTCTGAAGTAAAAAGGGGATTTCGTTCTAACGTAGAAACAATAATACCTATATGATTATGAGGATATTATAAGCAGCTATAATATATAGCTTTTATAAACTTACGTACTAAAAAAATTATGGACCGTAGACCTGACAATAGCATCAAATCGAGAAAAGCAATGTATAAGTTCCCGTCGCAGATCTTGAGCTCTAATCTATACATACGAGACCTGTTTGATATCAAGGGGAATCGATCAATTATTATTGTCGATTTTAACAAATATCTATGCTTTCAACTCTTGTAATTTTGGAGGGTATTTTCTTTCTGAGTATCATATTTTCGTTATTTATTTAGGTTACACTAACGTACTGAAAGGTTTTTGCCTACTACTATTGCCAAGGGATCAACTTTGACGGGAAACAAATTCAATAATTTTCTTATAAATAAATGTACACATTTACCTTCGAATTCTGCTAATACGAATCCCATTATACTAGGAATGTACAAACTTAACTCAATCATAAGCATCCAATTGTAACACGAAACAGCACAAATTCAAGAATACATAACATTACTCTAAAATAAATCTCTCATAAACGAATACACTTCTGACAATATTTTGATAATTATATGCAATATTGTTTATTTCATCTGATGTCTAATACATAATAATATTGACAATATTTGGATTTATTAATTAGTAATATTGCATGTGTAGACATTAATTGAAGTTACATTATGTCCCATATGATAAAGTAAGCCAGAATCGAGCATATTATACATATTGACATACTTATTAAATCCAATAGAAGAAGAAAAAATATGAAACATTAATATCGTAATTAAAATAACATGAAACTTCAAAAGTAACAAAATTATTTTATCTACATAAGTACCATTATCAGACTTTGTCTAGCGACCACTTTGCCTACCCTCTACACAATTCCAAAGCTATTACTTTATCCATTTGATAAGATTCTACTGATTCGCTCTTATTACCTATAACTTGTTTGCCTATTTTTCCTATAGAATATTGATTTTCAGCTTACATAAGAATTTACTACATAGTGTTCGTGTATTTGCATTAGGTAAATAAAGTTATAAAATTATTCTCACGCACTAATATAAAGAAAAATACTATTCTAGGACACGTAGACAAACAGACATTATTTTATGTATTTCCATAACAATGGAATATGGAACAATGGATATTATTCTTAAATTTACGCAATTAAATCAATTAAATACTTATTTAAATTGTTAGCTACACATACTTCTGTTTTTAGCTCGTTATAAAAACATAATTTAGGCTATGTCTACTTTACATTAACATTATTTTTCAACAATTACGTATGGCGAAACATATTATATGTATTAATTGTAAACAATTTGATAATCGTATGACAACAAGTTGGCGTTGTAAAATTAATGATTAAAGGATTAAACTCAATGTTACATACCAAAAAAGTTTTTTCCATATATATTTCTACACTATGCGCGCCCCTATCTATATTACCAATCATCCCATTTTACATTGTATACCTTCATTAATACCCATAGTCATAAATTATTTGATAAATTCAACATATATAAATGTCTACATTTGCATGAAACACGAAGTTACATAAAAACTATTAATTTAGTAATCAACGTAATTAATTCGTACACTTGAAATCAACACTTCGTTTGTACGATATAATTTGCATGGTGCAGGTATATGCATACAATCCCATTGTAAGTATATAAGTATACTATGTGATATATCGTATCCATTGTTTTGTTGTATTATTAACTAATCTCGCATATGCCATAAACATACTAGAAACAGGCCATATAAGCAGGCAGGGTCTTGCGACATTGTGGTGTAACACAACAGATCAACACGGTTATATTCCTGTATAACAGACTTAATGGCCATCTCCCTGCTCTTTAACTATATCGATATAACCGATAGTTCTGTCGGATTAGAGAACATTTTTAAAGCGTTTATATTCCAGGGAGCCGCTTAAGGACGCCACATATAAAAGGTTTTAGGTTCAATACGATACAGTGTATTAAGCAGTCCTTTACATACACTGTTAAATTATGTATATTTTTATCTTCCATTCATCGATGTTATGGCACTTTCAAGAAAACATTATATGTTGTACGGTATCTGGAAACATATTCACAATTTCGGGATAATTATTTTATTTCAGCTAAGCTTCGAGACTATTTGGCTATGAGCCATATTTATCTTAACATTATTCCTTTAATTAAACGAAATGTCTAAATATTTATAGATTTAGTTAATTACAACAAGTCAGAAAGCCAAAAATATTTAAGGTACTAAAATGATAATCAAAAATCAGAAATTCAAGACATATATAATAATACATGAGTATCGCATCCTATTAAGTTCGATAAGTATTTTATTCTCCTATAATTATATTAAGACTACCGGCTAACATACATCGAAGACTTCGTACTATGTTATCATTTAAATATATTGTTTAAGCAGCTTCTGTATCTATGTGCACACATATATAATATATACGTACCTTAGACGCAGAGACCAAATAGACTTTTAACATTAATTATTTTCTGGTAACACACATAAAGCCTACTGAAAGTTGTACAATACAGATTCGTACTTCGGATTGGATGGGAGCCCATTTCAACCAATCGCTCCAACAACCTTTAAACGGCGCTACCAGAAAACTTAGGTCGACAATATTAGTATCAAGTCACTGATTCTAGCCTAGCTTGGAATGTCTTGCTTCAACCGGCAAACTTCACTTAAATTTTAGTTCAACTTACACTTGTAATCTGAATATATAAAAATGTAAAAATATTGTACTATGGCACCGTGTTTTATATGACATTAGGAAACAATAAATTCTAATTACAAACAAATAATACGTGGTTAGTTAGTTACTTTTCTAGGAAAATTGAAATATTTGAAAAATAACACAATTTGGTAACATTAATATTACCAGATAAATCTATTTGGTTCCTTTGTCTATGATTCGTAAATATTACATGCAGTTTTTCTAGGGCGTATAAAACAACTCTTTTTACGCTATTTAATAACCTTTACTAGCTAATGATGGATTTAGATAAAAAAATGTATCCCAAACTAACGTTAACCTAATAATTAACTAAATTATCAAGTATTACTGTCATTAGTAAAAAAACTCAATTTTAAATATGGCGGATGATACCGCAACACATAACAGAATATCATCCTTAATCAATTTACATAGATCGTGCACGTAACCACCGCAAGTAAATGGCGGGCCACAAATAATACATTGCAGGATGACTCGCCTTCGAGTGTACGATACGTGCATTTCATAACATTCCTCGTTCGCATGCCAAATATCAGAGTTTCTCTGAAAAACAGTAATAAATAAAAAAAATAAGCCGTATTGTAATATCTAGTACGTACCATTGAAGTAAACTTAACAGAATTGGTTATTATATGCATAAACATGACTTTCAATCCATCATTAACTAACCGGCTTCTAGCTAAACAATGACAAATGTTGATTAATTTATGCTAGATATAAATGTTGGGGCGTTAAGATTGGAATAGATTCTGTTGCTTGGCATCGTTTTCGAAGTCGCTCCATGCGTTGTTCAGCTCCATGAATATCATCTTCGCTATGTTTTCATTTGACGTTCCCATTTGCTGTAAGGTAAGTTTAATGTAATTTAGGGGTCATATTAGAAACTTTTGGACTGACTGATTCTTTTATCAAACACAACTAGCAAATACACATGGTGTTCACTTGATGGTGAATGATTACTGACGCTTATAAAATCTGCAGTCAATATAAAATAGGTTCGTTAGGTAGGAAAGTATACGTTATACATTCTTCAATCTAGAACACAGCATAGCTTGGCAACATTGTTATTGGGCAAAAATAGAAATGATAGTAATATGTTTAGAGTCGGACCACGGCACTTTATTCGTGTAAGTTAGGGGGCGTCCATAAATTACGTGAGGTGTTTAAGGGGGGGAGGGGGTCGAGTCAAATCTCATCTAATCTTACGTT
>DWRA01004736.1:0-10539 GCA_018250295.1 Spathilepia clonius
AGTTACTCCATTTTTTAAGCTTCCGTCGCGTGTGCGAAGATACGAAGAAAGACACGAAGTTCGCCGGGTCAGCTAGTTATTAAAAAATATGTAATTGAAATTTGTCGTCGTCAACCGATTACTTTCAGTGGGTAGCACTCTCTCACAGTGAAACGGTTTAGGCGATAGTCCACAAATTGGTAGAACTCACATACTAATGAGAACTTTATATTTTTAACTTCTAATACGCACATAACTTCGAAAAATTAGAGTCAGTGCCTGGAGTTTGAATATCAAATCCGTCGATTAAGAGACCGTGATTCTACCACTTGACATTCACTTTGTGTTGTCGATTTTAGATGTCGGTGTTGTAAAAATTCACTCTTATTATTTTTCCTAAATACATTAAAAGAGTTACAACTTTAAAAAGTCTTGATACTGTGGATACGTGATCCACAGTATCAAGACTCTGGTTAAAACTGTATTCGTTGATGAGTTGATGATTAAACTAACCTGATGAGCAGCCACATTCGTATTGGACACGGTGTGCGACCGTCTCAGGGGGGACCGTGTTGCTGATACAGTCACGTTACAAGACCTGGCTGGAGCACTGCTAGAGGACACCGTCTCTGGAGTGATGGTGGCAGCGCTGGCCTCACTGCACACACTTGTGTTGTCTCCTTCCACTTCTGCTGCGGCTTCAGCGTCTTCTGCGTCCCTGGTAGGATATTTCATGGCATATAATCAAATGGTCTTCCCGGAGCGTTATGACACGAGGTTCTTCAAAAAAGGTGCAAAAAGAAATCTCCTTGAAAGCCGGCGATGCTGGCGACTCCTCTGGTGTTGCAAATGTCCATAGGAGACGGTGGCTACTTTCCAATAGGTAGCCCGTCTGCCTTATAGTTAAGTGTAATGTAAAAAAATGGGTAAGCAATTTATGGCCGTAGCAAAGTATGTACACGTTTGAATGGATATTATTTTTTTGTAAAATAACCTGATAAATTTAAAAGTGGATATGGTAATATTATATAAACTATAACAAAGCACCATCTACTCTTGATAAGGGAAGAACAGGTACGTCGTTGACATCGTTGAGCCAAATAACGTCATAAGAGGTATCTAATTGATATTTTTACAAAAACATTATATTTTGGGTTATAAATGGTATGAACAAAGTTTTGTTTATTTTTACCCTGAAAGTAAACCTTAAAAAAAATTATTATTCATAAATAAACATGGCAGTTCCTCATCTTCTATAATTACTTTCAGCAGAAAAATTAAATGTACCATCTGACTGTACAAACACCTACTGCAACCCTTTAGAAACCTTTCTATTTTTTCTTTCAATTATTGTATTTCACACAAGCACTCCCCTCCACGTACGTGCACAAACAATAGCGACAATCGCCCGCTAATTGCGCTTCTAAGAGAGCTTCCTCGGAGCTTTGAGCTAAGCACTAACGGTATTATTATTTTTATTTCGTTTGTTTGAGCACTCTCTTTGATCAGTTTCTTGTAAACCAAGTAAATTTTATTTATGAAGTCTGGCCTGCCACTCTATTTGTATGCCGTATCTGGGTACGGAACTTTTTGCGCATCTGGATAGATGAAAACAGGATCACTACCATCCACATCTTGACTTTTATCCAAACCGGTTTTGACTTACCGTAATTAAGTAAAAAAAACGAAAATTGAATCACGGCTTGAATAGCGTACAACGTTATTTTTTAACTATATAGAATGGGGTTATGTGTCCATATTTAAGTGTACATAAGAAATTCTAATTGGTATGTTTACACTACATAATATATATTTTTTAAGAAAAAAAGTATATCAATAATTATTCCCTCATTGTGGTCGAAAAAATTTGAGACATCTGTAATTTTTACACAGATAATAATATTGTCGAAAAAAACAAGCATAGTCATCAAACTTCACATTCGAGTACCAAAAAGTTATTTTTGACCTTTCCACTTTTGTCAGAACAAGCCCACAGTGTGAAATTGAAATTGCATTTCTCTTTTCAATGCAAACTGAAAACGAATTCCGCCTATCAAGTACTGGCCACAATCGGAACTGAAAAAAGGATCCACAGTATTTCAAATTCAGCTCGCGTCGCCTGACAGCAAATACTGGAAAATCAGAGACAAACCTCTGACATTTATGGTTTGAACAATAGCATTTTCATCATCAACATGTTTTTGTCTATGACTTATGTGTGTTATTTCTTTCATAGAAATCAAATTTTGATTTAAATTTTCTTAATGAATTGGCTTCTTCAACTACGCGTATTATTAAAACTAAACTATCTATATTTGGATTTTGATGAATGCAATTTTGGATGGAAGATTTTACACTTAATGTAATATTTTAAAAAATGTCATCTGATGACAATGCGTCATTACTTAATTCTTAATATTTTATTTTGGAAGGTGAGTTTCAATATAAAAAAGGAATCCTTATTTAATACATATTTCTTTACAAACTCATATAAAATAGTAGTTTATATTTCAAATACATTACAATAACCTTGTACATTACTTTTACTTTTAGTTTACTTACTTTTACCTTTTACCTTTCTTAAAAACTCGTTCTTAACATTTTTGACGTAAACTTTTTCTTCAACCTGGATAATATCATCAGCAACTCACCTCTGCTCCACATGTTCAGAAGTACGATCAGAGTCCCTCAGCCTGGTGTGCCGAGTCCTCCCTGGAAGAAGTCTGCGCAAGGAAACACCACCGCCGACCACCTCCGATAGCAGGGTACTTCGAGAACTGGACACCGCGCTGCCCATCTCCAAAGACGCGGAACAGGCTGGACGAAAAAGTATTTTTAGGACAGAATATACTAATTCTAATTGTTATAAAATGATCATTCCAGGATAGGTCATTTCCAAAAGAAAAATCTGGTCTGTTCTTAAGTTTTAAACAACTTAACTTTAAACAAAGAACTATTGACAACAGAACATTCAAGGTTACACGAAATGACAAAAATTGAATACTAAACCGAAATAGCAAAACAGACTGTCAACGTATTAATTCAGGTGGTCTATCGAAGTGGAAAACGCTTCTATGCATACAACGCTAACGCTTACGTTTGTCAAATTTGTCACTTGTTTGCATTATGCCTGTTTTCGCATAACTATTTTGATTAGTGGAACAGAACGTTATGAACAGTCATGAATATTGGCCAGTAATCCAGTTTTCGTTACGCTAAACTACGACTCATTCGTATGACGCGTCATTATTCTCTTCTAGTATAATTATTTTTATATTAAGGTCTAGTGTTTGATAGGGCTTTTATATGATTGAACGGTGTAACACTGACTATTATCTTTGAAACTCGAAAAGCATATAAATTGTGTTTTTGAATTGAATGAAAGGACATGTTAGTTAGGAGGAGAGTTATGAAAAAGTAGATTCCAAAAAAATCTACTTCCATATATAACAAAAACGAAATCAGTCTATCTATTTGGGAGCTGATGCTACATATACTGACAGACTTGAACCTATAGAACAATAATTATACTTTACTTAAGTAGAATAATATAAATCTCACCATCACTATCAGTAAGGGACTCCTTATCTGCCGCGCGATGGTACGCCCTGGTCCTATGTGCGGAGTGAGCAGCAAGCACCAGCGCAGCCAGTGCCGCTAGAGCAGCAAGCGCTGCGGCCGCAGCTCGCGCGCCGCCTCCACCACGCCACCACGCGGCTGTGCTGGCCCGGGCCCAAGCCGCTGATGTATTGCGGATTGGTTCTGTTACAGATAATAATTGATAATCGTTTTGTTGTCTTCTACATTTTGGATAAGCCAAATATTAGTTTATAATTGTGACATTGTTTCGGTCAACAAAGACCTTTATTGCGAACAATAACCAGTGAAATATTCAGTTTCAATTCAGTCATAAAGTGTTTTATATTTTGTGAAGTTAAAGTTTACAAAATATGAATCAAATATAAAACCTATCAAAAACATCAAAGTGACGAAGGTGGTAGATTAGGAGAGGAGTATTGCATAAATAGAGAATATTTAGTAAAAAGTGAAAAGAAAGACTGGTACTAAGCTAGTTTTTGATGTTAAAAACACTTAACATTCACAACTTCAGATACATGTCACATATAAAAAAATCAAAGTCAAAAGAAAAACCGATATTGTTACTTCCAATTCCAATAAAAGAAAAAATCGAAGTTAGAGGAAAAAATTGTTATTTCAAACTCCAAAAATAAACCCTGTATTGAAAAGAACAAAGAATTATAGCATATATCAGACATTGGTTACAGGAAACGTTTACCAGAAAATAAGCCCCAGACATATATGAAACATACCGAACATACACGGATCGTAAATTCACGAATCTGACCGAGAGGGTTCATAAACGTAGAAACAAAACTATTGGAGCGCGCAAGGGATTGTGGTCTGGCTAGCATATTGAATTTGGGCACCAAATATCTATATACCTAAGGTGAGATATAGGAAACAATTTGGCTCTCTCGTACATGACTGATTGATTAAATCTATCGGGTCTAATTAATTTCATACTCTACTAATCTTCAAAATCGAAATGTATGATTCTTCAAATCTTGTCTATCCGTTATATATATCTACTTGAAACAGCAAACGGGCATGCGGTCCATCTGATGTTAAGTAATATTTTCTCCATCTGATCTGACGTCAAATGATGTGTGGTACTCCTGGATTCAGTCACTTAAATCACTTCTACGAAACTACAACGTGTAATGAATTGTCATAAAATATATATTATCTTGGTCTACTAGATTAATTTTGAACTTTTTACTATTTAATCCCGTAAATTTCATTAACGTTACTCATTTAACTAATCCTAATTAATAACGAATAATTATTGATTTAATCGTTAATAATTTGATAATTATTTACGATTAAATTTCGATAATAATTATCAACTTTGACATTCATAATTATGTCCAATGTTTGGAATTAAAAGGATTATTTCGTACATAAGATAATACGGAATACGACATAGTAGTTTAAGAAGCTACTTAGTGTTAGTTTTATCAAGATATCTCCAAAAGTCCGGGATTTGTATTTCGTGTGGATTGTCGGTCTAAGTTTTAAGCCGTCGACAAAACTAAATTACTGCTATTTAATGATAATAGCAGGGTGTAACTTCTTCCTTTGGATCACTTATGTTCTAGAATACTCAATCTTCAGGAATTTTAAGAATCTATATTAAGAGTAAAAATGGTTTTTATAATAAAGTAAGTATTGTCAAACGTAAACCTACAGGTTGAACCGTACCCTAAAGTAACCGCTATTAACGATCTCTTCCAGGCAAGAATCTATCAAGCTCTGTTCACACCTGTTACACCTTGTATTATCGACGACCGAAACATTCCATTCGATCCACTACAAAACATCGTCGAAAGAGCCCAATCGTAACACTAAGCTCTTTCGTTTCCCCCAAAGAGCCATCTACAGTCAGTTACAGTAAATCGCCAGAGCTTGGAGCTTTGGTAGACTTATCGGACGACACGGGATTGGCCACACCAACGCAAAACGGGACTAGTTGATTAGCCAACAATAGCCATTGGGGATTTTAGAAAATCTGGTGTTCAACACGATCAGGGCCCACAAAACTTTTTGTCACGTCATAGCACCATTTGTCATGATATTTGCCGATGTGATCATTTCACGTGGCAGGATGGCTTGCTTTAATTAAAGGTATTGGTAAGTAGGCGTTCCATACGGAATGTTTGGAATTAAATTTGGAATTAAATGTTTGGAATTTAAAGGTGGTAGAACCCTTTGTAGTTCGACTCTGGCGGCACCACCGCTACTCTTATTTCTGCCTAATAACAGCAGTATTAAACGCTGCTGTCTTCTGGTTTGAAGGGTGTGGTAAGGGAAATAAACTTAACGAGGCATTCCAACTTGGTCCTCAGGGTTAGCAACGCATCTGTGGTCAACTTCAGTTGGGATTCTGGTCTTATCTGGGGTGGGTCACAAGTGTCCATGGGCGCCAGTTGCCACTTACCATCAGGTGGACTACATGCTCGTTTGCTACTCCATCATATAAAAAAAACTTGCAGTCTTTTCATGGAAGCGTGAGGATACTGCTAACTGTATGTCAGTTAGCGACCATCTTAGTCCTGAAAAGTGGCAATGTATCTATGATCGGTTCACAGAATCACTGTTCCACATGAATTTAATTACAGATGCTCATGCTCGGGAGTAACCATTAACCATCAAGTGGACTGCATACTCGTATGCTACTTCAAAATTATAAAATAATAGAATAATATATCGTTAATAATACTATAATAACTATCTATATTCAGGGTAATTAAATAGTGGTTTAAAGTTTTGTTATAACAGATTAACTTCTCTAACACTTCACTGCCACTAACCACCTTTCTAACTTTCATATCGCTAAGTTTGTTCTTAATCCACGCCTTGAAACTTTGATTTATAGACTGTTAGTGACTTACTATGAAGTACTCTAAGGCTTTAATACTTACTACACAAAGTCGGATGTATATGACGTTTGCTTACTGAGCGAACGAGGTCGAACAAATTTCAATTTTATTTTATAATGAAGAAGTAAGCAAGCTGTAAACTGTGCTACGACTTTTTACAGTAAATCTGCCTCACGAAACTCCGTAAAACGAGAAAACAGCCGAATTTAACCCTATTTGTCGTCAACCCACTACTGTCCCACTGCTGGACACGAGAGAGTTTACGCTAAAAGCCACCGCGCTGACTAAGTATGAGTTGGTATATTTCACACACTTGTACACGGGTGTGTAGGTTTCCTCACGATGTTTTTATTTACCGTTACAGCAAAATATAATTTTCATAGGCACATAGCTTCCAATAATCAGAGGTGCCTTAGGTGCTTTGAACATTGGCCCTCTCGATTGAAATGATTCAACTTTAACACTATTATTAGGAAGAAATCAGTATAAGGATAGTGTCTCAGAATTCGTATGTTTAAAATATACGCCGCATGTATTGAAGACTAGCTGTTCCCGCGACTTCGTCCGCGTGGAATAGATATTTTGGGCATCATTTATTTTTGCAAACAACCTCCTCAGCTTTATAAATTATAGCTGTTACCCACGACTTTGTCCGCGTCATTTGATTTTCAATTTTCCAATTTGATTACCATAAAAACGGTTCTAGTGAGTTAATCTTAAAACATAGACATATACTGTCGCGGACATTTTTTTAGATCATTTCAAGAGGAATGATTCTTTCATACATATATTTTTGGTATCTTGAACCGTTTTCGCAGCGCACGCAACGGAAGCCCTCAAGGATGAATAATTTTCCTCGATTTTTTCACATTTTCCATTATTTCTTCGCTCCTAATAGTTGCAGCGTGATGTTATATAGCCTAAAGCCTTCCTCGATAAATGGTCTATTCAACACAAAAATAATTTTTCAATTCGAACCAGTAGTTCCTGAGATTAGCGCGTTTAAACAAACAAACAAACAAACTCTTCAGCTTTATAATATTAGTATAGATTGTAACCTATTAATTTCATCTCTAAATTGAATTAGTTATCTTAAGGTCGGGCAAAGATGCGTTGTTCCTTGTTAGGACTAAGTTGATTCATATTAGTAATTTCTTCCCAAATCACTACTTTGAACCACAAAGAGTTCTACCAACTTGTTATAGATAGTAGATGTGTTTTAATATCCAGTATATTCACCCAACTACAGCGGGTAAGCTTTTTTGTATATATATTACGAGTATGCAGTCCACCTGATTGTGGCAACTACCGCCCATGGACACCTGTTATCCACCCCAGATAAGACCAGAATCCCAATTGAAGTCGACCGCAGATGTATTGCTACCCCTGAGGACTAAGTTGGAATGCCTCGGTAAGTTTATCACCCTTACCATACCCTTAAAACCAGAAGACAGCAGCGCTTAACATTGCTGTTATTAGGCAGAAATAAGTGTGGCGGTGGTGCCGGTGGAGTCGAACTACAAAGGGTTCTACCACCTTTGAATACCAGGTTTTGTTTCTGTAATAATTATTATATTCAACGTAAGTTCATAGATTAACCAGTTTCAAATTTAGCAGTACTTAAACAATTTTTTCCGAATATTAATAATAATGGTATACATAAAATAATACTCAAAACTATATGCCAAATTATGGGTACTAAACTCACAATGGCGCATTTTATATAGGCTCCAATTAAAACTTTGTCGGTCGTCGAAATCGTTTTTATGTCTCCCTCTGCTCTTATTACCTTCAGCTTTTCTTATTCGGGGAGATCCACATTATTGGTTTGTTGAAAAGCCCACAGTGACAGTCTGCTTGCAAAAATTATCTATCCAGAAAACAACTTACTTTTAAAGCGTTATTACCGTACTTACAATGCAAAACACACCGCGATCGCAAAATTTGAGTGCCTATATGTAATATCAAATTAACAGCTTTTTAATAAATTCATATAAACGTATATTAGCAACAAGTAACATTAAAACATGCATAAGATATCAGTCTGTCTGTCTGTTTGTTCCGTCTAATCCGTTAAACAGCTGAATCTATGTTCACAAGACTTATGTATAGATAGCTGTTATAAGGCGTAACTTAGGTTCCTTTCGTTTTCGAAAATATTTTGGGATTTCGCCAATAAATGGTGCCATTAAAAACATTAAATACGTGAAATTTACGCCATGCGCCCTTTATGTTAAAAAATGACGTTTATGTGAATGTAATGTTGTATTTTTTTTAAAAGAGTAAAACTGCAGGGCGTGTCTCGATTTTGTAGCAGCAGTGAAGTAAACATATTAAACTTTTGAACCAATTATCTTTCGATTAGTTAGGCTATCGACCATCTCCCTTTCGTGGGCTGGTTTACAGTCTGGGACCGCTAGACGATTAGAACGTCTTATCTCATTTTAATCAAAAATACTTTTTCTTAGATGCAAGTTATTTTATTAAAATTATTTTATTTTGTTACACTACTACAACAACAATAACTAATTTATTGTTAAAGTTTATTTATATTTTTAAATGAATTATTTATTTTTACCTTGTAAGATCAGCTCTATATAAATAAATCTTCAAAAGGTTCTTAAAAAATATCGTTGTAATGACGTCATTTTAAGTAAGCGAGTAAAATCCGAACGACACGAAATGAAAGGGAACTTAATCCGTAAAAATCGCCATCGGCATTCTATAAAGCTTTATCTCCCTAATTTATTACTGGAGTACTTATTTATATTGATTCACTCTTACTTTGGCTTTAAAAGAATTAGTGTTTCCGCATTATTAAAGAGCTTAATATAAACCATGTTTTTCGGTCGACGTTTTAAGTTATTTTGAACCGCATTGTATAACTAAAGATTTTAAGAGATTTTGATAAGTTTTTAAAGCCTAAATTCATTGGCATGGCGTAACTTTCCGTAAAAAATAAAATTGCCAATTTTTATTTGACACGCCTTTAAGAACCTTTTAGAAGAATTCTCGGACATATTATCTGTAAATGTACGGTTATGTGGTAAGAGAGATATACTTATTCGAGGCTTTCCAATTTAGTCCGTAGACGTAGGAACACATCTGTGACCAACCTCAGATAACATTCTAATTATATCTGACCTTGATTACAGAAGTCCACGGCCTGCATTTGCCACTTACAATCAGGTAGACTACATGCTCGTTTGATACATATATTTAAAAAAAAACGTCAATTGTTAATACGCACATAACTTTAAAAAATCGAAAGTATGTTAAGAAAATAACTCAAAAACACGAAATTCATAAAAAATATTATTGCTTTAACAACCACAATACAGAGAATTGAAGAGCAATGGTTGTTTAACGCTTAGTAGGTACAACTGTTCTGTTAATTGATTTTGACTGTATGGAAGGCAATACTTTAATAGCCTCGTATTGACCAACTAAACCGTAAACACAGGCATTCGTTCTAGGAAACCGTCAGTCGTGGTCATTAAGATGATAAAGACAGATAACAATAATGATTTCAGTTTATCATTATTATCGATTAGTTCGTCGACTCCCCTGTCCTTAGTGTGCGTTATCTGGATAATTTATAAATGAACTATTTAGCAAGATATAACAATCATTGACTTTACACGGAATTAATGTACGGATGTTTGTACTATTATAATATTGATAATAAACAAAACAAATGATCGAAATATGAAGAAATAAGTTTAAAATTTTTTAAATTTTTAAACTTATTTCTTCTTCTATTATTCTTTCTGCTTTTACTTTATTCTTTCTTCTTCTACTTTTAATTAAGTAAAGAGGATAGGAATAAATTTCACAACGTAGGTTTTTTGAGTAACTTACGAGTTTGCAGTCCAACTGATAGTATGTCTTTACCGCTATCTGTGACTGTATTGAATGGGTTCTACCTGAAGCCGATCACACCTATTGTCACCTTAAGAAACTAAGATTATTTGCCTCATATGTAAGTCAATAAGTAAGTAAGTAAAAGATGGTAGAAGTCTTTGTGGTTCGACTCCGGCGGCACCACCGCCACACTTATTTCTGCCTAATAACAGCAGTGTTAAGCGCTGCTGTCTTC
>DWRA01004737.1:0-10539 GCA_018250295.1 Spathilepia clonius
CTGTGTTCTGGTTTGAAGGGTGTGGTAATGGAGATAAACTTAACGAGGCATTCCAACTTATTCCTCAGGGGTAGCAACGCAGCTGTGGTCAACTTCAGTTGGAATTCTGGTCTTATCTGGGGTCACAAATGTCCATGGGGGGCAGTAGCCACTTACCATCAGGTGGACTGCATGCTCGTTTGCTACTCCATCATATAAAAAAAAAACCTAAAGCCGATCAAAGATTCCACATGTGAGCACATTAAATATGTCAATCTTATCACAACCTTCAGAAAAGGTTTCAGGAATTTAGTTTCTCGACAGTTTATATCACCCTTAATACATACAAGCACTTACATGACAGCTGAAGTAAATAAGCTTACACAACTAAAATGAAATAAGCGGTTCATACCCCAGGAACAATTTAACAAACAAAACTTGAGGCTCGTAACCCAATTCGGAGGCATAAAGACACCGGCCCCATCCCGAACATTACTCACGCTAAGCCGCTTGTAACACATTGTGCGCAACAAACAAACGTACAAATGGACTCATATTTATGTTGGACGAAGGGCTCAGCGTCCGCCATATTTGTACAGCTAATATTTCAGGCTGCATTCAATGTAGGATTATCGCACTGGGACTAGGAATAAGAAATAGCGGAGTATCTTTCGTTTACTGAAAGTACCAGGAGAGCGTAGAAGTAAAATGGTTGAATGTTTGAACAACAGGCACGATGAGAGTATTAAAGAATCAATTTTTCGACAAAGCTATGATAAATAAGAAAGACAAAACGTAAATTTCCGAAAAATTGCCAAGTTTTATACAATACAAACTTTAAGATTAAACGTATTTTCAACAAAAGTATAAAATACTACAGACGACGATGTTATCTGAAACGCTAATCAGAGAAAATGACGTCACGCCACACAACGCATTACCTTATCGCTTGGACTTTCTATGAAACTTTAAAGTGTGACGTGACCAACGGATGCTACGACACCCGCGAGAGTTTTCACGCTTGACTGGAAATAAGTATAAAAACCTTTAAGTGCTATTTGCATTAAAACACAACTTATTGCTGAAATCATGTTATTTTCGAAAACAGTACACGTGTACTTCCCAAAAAGATATTTAAAAAACTGCCAACATACGCATTGATGCGTTATACAAATGTCTTTCACCAAAGTACCAGGGCAGCGTAAATCTATTACAGACGTATATAGTAAGTGTATGTACCAGCTAGTCTTCGCCCAAAGTACTAGGACAGCATAAAATCCAATAGTATCTCGCATAAAACGAAGCAAAATAAAACTCAAATAATATTTTAGTCTGTTATTAAATTGGGACTCAGTTTCCAGGAAAAGCTTACTACAACTTTTGTATGAACGACCCATAGTAAAGAAGGATGCAGTACATCTGATGGTAAGTAGCCATTGCCGTCTATTAATATCTGTAATTAATTCCTAATAGATTTACAATTTTAACTGTGGTTGGCCACAGACATTGTTGAATCAAATCAAGAAGTAATAAATATAAATAATAACTTTTACAAATAACTCCAAATATATATATGATTAATAAAATTATATTTTTACTCAATATAATTTTTAAGCCTTCTGAAAATTAATCTTCGTAAAATAATTGGTAATATCTAGAGACCGCACTCATTATTTCAATTTAGGAGTAGACTATTTTATAATATCAACAAACTTGTTGACCTTTAATAAGTTTACAGATATCCTTCACTGAGGTCATCTGGAATTTAATGTCAAATGGATACCTAGTTTGTGTTATTAGCACCTTTGAAGTTAATAAAATATTTTTGCATTCGCTTAATAAATGCTAAGATTATTATAACAGCTTTGTAAATTATTTTCGGTTTGAACGTGGTAGAACCCTTTGTTATTCGACTCCGGCGGCACCACCGCCATATCTATTTCTGCCTAGTAACCGCAGAGTTAAGCGCTGCTGTCTCTTGGTTTGAAGAGTGTGATAAGGAAGACCTATTAATCCGAGGCATTCCAACTTAGTCCTCAGGAGCAGCAACGCGTCTGTGGCCGACTTTAGGTAGGATTCTATTCGAGTCTGGAGAGGACTACATATGTATGGACATATGTAGTCCTCTCCAGACTCGACTCCATGCCTATGGAGGCAGCAGTTCTTCATCATATTAAAAAAATGAAAAGTAATAATTAGTCCTTATGCAAAGTTGAAGTAGCAAACGAGTATGTAGTCAACCTCGTGGTAAATGAAGATTGCTTCCCATGGGCATCTGTAATAAACACCACATAGCATACCTTTCAATAGAAGTCGGTTTGAAAAGATTCAAATAGTCACACACAATAAGTCAGACTTGCGTTACCACTCCTGCAGAATAAGTTAGCCTCATGTCACTACACTTTTTTAGCACATCCTTGAGTTGAAGAGTTCCACCATCTTTAAATAATGAAGGGTTCCATCTCCTTTTAACATAAACAAGTAAATTTCCATTACAAAGGAAGAAATATTCTTATTCATCCTTTTGAAAGTTTCTACTAATCTTTTCACTGGAAGCTTAATGTTTATTTAAAGATATTTACTTGTAGTACAATAATTTGGCTTTGAGGTACGTTAAAATAAATTTATCGTGGACAAAAATCGCGCTATTATTAATCTTGCTATTTACGACAATAAAAAATGTTAAACTTCGTTAATTGTGCACCGACATTCAATCCTGTTAATATCCTTAACCATATATTGCTGTAGTCTAATCTAGAATGCCTCGTGTACCATATTTGCATGCTCAGTCCTGTTTCCACATAATATTAGAATATTGACCTAATATGTGACGATAAGTCATTACTAAGTGACCTCTGCAATATGTTTCGAAGCAATATATCTAAGACCACAGATCAGAGACTAAATCCGAAGTGGCATGTAAAATTTCGGTACACAATGACACGGGACTTTAGGAGACACTAGGAAAATATTCTTCATCATGTTTATATACTATTTTTTATGCGCTGAGACATTATTTAAGGAATGTAATTTAAGATAAAAATTAAATTCACATTTAAGTAAGTTTGTAGATACTATTTAAAAAGGTAATTTGAGGGTCAAATTATCTTGAGTAATCTTACAATATAATTTATTTCACTTTTATTAAAGATCGAATCTGAAACGATATTTAATTCCAATATAATATTACTCCTTGATACACTTGGACCAGTCCATGTGTGTTTAATAGCTAAGACAAATATTTGTGAGTCACCTGGTAGCAGAATATATGAGTATCAAAAACGTTTAACAACTTGATAACTTATTCACAAATAAATGGATTTGATTTGATTTAATTGTTTGATTAAATAATACATTTCTAGAACATACTTAGCTCTATTTCTGAGAGCAATATCACACATGGGGCGCTCAATATAAACAGGCTGTCACTCTCACCGATATATTAATAGTGCGGGACGGCGCTAATGTGGGCGCAAACACCACGCTTCCGTGACGATGGAGGAAATGGCTGTCACGCGTGCCAACGCAAACATCATATTCGGTCAAATAAAACTGCACGGAAACTTGATAGATCGTACTGAATAAATAGTTCAAGTGATTAAATAAATGTTGTTAAATTCGTATTATAAAAATAACTACTGAAAAATGTAATATCTAAACCTACGTCAAGGTGTAATGAATGTTATCTACTAATAATAGTAAATTCAAAAAAATGCATTCTCAGGAAACCTTTTCATTCATTAGATATACTGTTCCGCCATTTTAAAGCGTCCGCCATATTTAATTTACAATAAGATCACAAAATTAAGCATACATTGTTATTCAAACATCCTTACGTACCTACGAACTAACAGGACAAGTTAGAATAAAAGTTTTTATTAAAACTCCATAGCACGGCGAGAACTCACGATTTTTGTCTACCAGCGATGGCCCATTAATTTCCATTCGCGCCCGTTGCTTCATTGTAAACTATTTTTTATGAATACAGTGATATGAAGTTTCTTTCGTAGCTAAAAAAAATAAACGCCTTTCAATTTACGCGTACAGTTTATCCAAATTACAAAGATAGCGTCATTGGTCAAGGCATACACGCTTTCAAGCATACAACACTAGCGTTCAGTAACGCATATGTGACTGAAAAGTATATAAAACGGTACAAGGACGAACTTAGAAAACTATTGCTTTAAATGGAATAGAAGACATTTTGGATAGCATTTCGGGCGTGTCCGGATTTTACCCCGGACTTTATACTTAATTTTATTTTAGAATTCATGAAACCAAAATGTATACCACAGGATTATCAGTGTTAGCGGAAAAAATAAAGCATAAATATTGAAATATTGTATCACAAAAGATTTCCAAATGAAACGTTTTCTTACGATCGTTTCTCGGCTCGTAAATAATTGAAGGCGCTTCGCTGAGGCAACACTCCAATATAATTTGATTCCCAGATAAGTCCCGCAGAATATTCCCGTTTACGTAATGTATTCAATACGTTGCGCGATAAGTTAAATCGATTATTTATATGATCGAAGCATAAACGATGCTTACGACTTTGTATGGTTCCTCCATTTCTTACTAATACCATATCTGATATGTTTGATCATCCTTTACATAATGAAAAGAATAAACGGGTTGAAACCCCTGTAACCTGAAAAAGTTATTGCACATAGCCATCCATATCCAACCTTGGTAAGTTAGACATTAAAAATAAAAATATGGTTAATATTAGTATCAATATTAGTAATTAATATTTTTTTCTTTTAAATGTTTCTTTTTAAATAAATTTATTTCAGAATAAAAGCTTATAAGGTTATGTCTAGAAAGCAATTGAAAGAAATCTCAAGAGTTGAAATGTTCATTTAACGTTCTTTATATATTCACTACTAATGGCAAAACTTGATATTTATTGCATTTCGCAAAATGCTTTGTAGTGCGGCCACAATGGGTGTGTAATTTGGGCCGGACCGAGGTATGTAAACTGCCTGAATAAAGTATGGAACGATTGTTGTGAACTTGGCTGACCTTTACCGGTTATATCTACGTATTATGCTACCCTAGTCCTTTGGTATGCTCAAAGAAATTTATTTACATGTATTTAAAAGAAAGTAACCGATTTCTTAATGGAAAAATATTTTTAATTCAACGCACTAACGTGAATGTTAGGCAAAATTCTCTAAAATACAATTTATCGTAATAATATACGGTATACTAAATTGTAAACTGTTTTTTTTTATATAAAATTATAATGCCGTATTTACGTGTTACAAGTATCTAATTCGCATGGAATAAAGACCTGTTTTGTTTTAATACATCTTGTAAAAAAATTGTCTAGGCAACGGCTGGCAACTACAGTGTAAATATGAAATACATACTATGAACTTTGCTACGCTCTGCATCTGAAGTTCTTTTGTAAAATGCTTAAAATATATGTTTTAAGAATATAATTCTGTGTATTTTGCCATCACTCATGGCATGTTGAGGTTTGCATAATACTTATAGACAGACATATAGAAGAAGGAATGTCTTATATTAGTGTATGTGTACTATGCCGTACCTTTCACACAAGTGGATAATTAAACTCGGTTGACAAACATCGTCAAATAGTTACACGAAGCATAAAGTATGTGTAAGTTATAGGAACACTTCGTCTAGTTTTGGGATC
The DNA here is from genome assembly GCA_018250295.1 of Spathilepia clonius. Classification (NCBI taxonomy): domain Eukaryota; kingdom Metazoa; phylum Arthropoda; class Insecta; order Lepidoptera; family Hesperiidae; genus Spathilepia; species Spathilepia clonius. Next base: position 5,645 of record DWRA01004737.1, read on the forward strand.
ACAATAAAACTACAGTATTCTTAAGAGGCGACTAAAATGGTACATTCGGGGATTACGAACCGCAAAGCCAGCGAACCTGTGAAGAATCTCGGAATGAGTGACAGAATATTGTCACAAACAGCTGAAGGTGTAGGAGGGGCGGGTTAGGCTCCTTCAGGAAAGCGGGCGCTTAGGCACTGTCACCGCGATAACCACTAGGCTTTCAGTGGCTAATAACCTGGTGTCGCCCCCACAGTACCGCGGATGCCGTTAGAAGGTGTTCCCCTAGCAAAATAAAAACATTTTTTATAACAACAAGCAAAAACTAAAACGTACCACCTGCAATTTATTTCGTTGAATTATCGTCAATATAAATATCCGCTAAGTATAGCGACAAAATGTTAACGTGACGATAACCTCTTTCCAAAGTGTTTACCGATAACTGTCGGCAAGAACTACAAGAAATACGAGTAGTGTCGAACGAGGGTACTGCCCGAAGGACATTGGCTTTTAAATCTGACAGCTATTTTGTACAAAAGCAAAATACAAGCATAATAAGGTCTCTAGAATATTTTCTAAATAAATAAGAATCAAACTATTTCTGCCATTATTATGGACGCCAATAAACGACAGCCTCCTCGCAAGGATGATGAAGGGGTGGCCAAAGAAACTTCACAACACACATATTGTGTACACACACACTGTTGTCAAAGAATGTAAAGACTTTTAAGCTGCATTGATCGATTAGGCTACAGCTTAAACAAATTCTCTTTTAAGCAGCAAAGGACGAACACGGGACCTTTTGCTTTATTTTACCACAAGGCACATGGCTCTATTCAAGATGTCTGTTATTAAAGTTTTCTTCTTTAATAACAAAACTTCATTAACTTTCGTTTATATAAATACAAACTACAATACTGGCTGTATCAATACTGACTGTGATTGTATTGTAATTGAGTAAAATTTTAGTTTTGAATTTATATGTATGTTTGTTTATTGTGTCTTAACTAATTGAAAAACTTTATTGCAAGCTACAAAACACTCTTCGAAATAAAATGTTAAAACAAGACAATTTGAAGGAAAGTTTGTTTTAGCAAAGCAGATAGCTGAACAATAAATAAAGATGCTTGAACTATCTTTCCAACTTTGAAGAAATGTTGAACAAACTGTACTGACTTATTTATTATTGGATTCACATAAAAGAAACGCTTTTAGTCGTTATGCTGTTGAAGTTAGTAAGACCCATCGTGGTTCTACTTCGGAGACGCTAGTAGTACGTTTATTTCTGTCTTACCACAGGGATCGGTGCTGGGTATGTAATCTATGGCAATTCTTGTCAATTTGTGGGTGGGTAGATTTAGAAATTTCGCAAAAGTTGACTTTGTCGCTTCTTACCACCAGTCGTCATCGGGCGTTCAGTGTGTTTATACAAACGTTTTGTATGTACCCTCGCGCTACAGTTATTCCCGTGGACTAGCCGTGCTCCTCAAGAAGACCAGGCGTCCCTACCTCGTTGAGTCCTGTTACAGCTTCGTGCGTATCACCTCCGCGATTAACGTCTGCAGAACGGCTTGGAAGACAAGGTTAGTGATTTTATCTATTAATATGATAGAACAAGGATTGTGGCATATCGCTTACAATCTAAAACAAAATACAGTTTAGTAATGTTTAGATGTTAAGCGCTGCAGTTCTGTAAAATATATTTACTGGTACTGACATGACACATTTCAATTTCATCCTCGGTGATAATAACGTATCTGTGACCGACCTCAGGTAAGGCTCCAATACTATTTGGGGTTGATTAAGGATTCACGGGCGGCAATCACTTATTATGATTTGGACATGCATGTTTGCCACATTTATTTTTGAAGTAGAACCCCATCCGGTTTAATTGTATATGTTATCACTTTTTAAAAATTAAATTAACAAAATAGCGACCCGGCAAACAACTTAATATCTTTGCCTTAACTTAACGTAATTGAAATAATTGACTCGATATAATGTTTTAAGTGTACAACTAACGAGTTATTATGTACTCAATAACCATTCTGAAACAGTCGGGTGAAGAATGCCATAAACACAAACTGACAGAGGCTTTTAACTTATTACATCCATTTATTTGCGTCGGAAATTAAAAATCAAACGGATTAAAAAGGGTCAAATAAAAAATGCTTATACACACTGGCATTTCAAGGATCTAAACTTGAATGCCTCATGTTCTACTGTGCTCATACTTATACTACAGCAAACACTGTTAGCTAAAACACTTACAGCTAAGTAAATTTGGTTTTCTTCATGAACCCGCTAAAATATTTTTCCCATTTAAACGAAGAAGCGTTCATAAGTTCTCGGAGAGACTCCGGCGAGTAAACGAATGGAATAAAATTAGCTTGGAGTTAACTAAAAATAAAGGAACTCAAATTTAGCTTACTTCGAATTCTTATCCACTGAGCGGTCTCCATACCGGTTCTGGTTCAAATTCAGGATTCAGTTCCCGATCAGTGCGTCTAAGTGATATATTCAAATGTATATATGGAATCTAGATGTTTGTGTTAGACTTTGTGTATCCATGTATATTTAATGTAGGACTACGAGCGCAGAGGGTATCAATTTGTTGTCAATGTCAAATTAGTTAATGAGACCGAATTACACAATTATAATAGTAACACGTGTAGATTTTAAATAAATTCATAATCTTCATGAAATTAAATCAATAAACAAAAATAACACACCTATTTCAAGTTTTTACACTGACTGAGTGAGAGTACATAAATAAAACTATTAGATATATTATGGCACTTTTCTTAGAGATTGCTGAAATAACTTAGATAACTGCTAAGAAATATTTTTTGAAAAATGATCTCCTAAGAAGGTTAAACGGCAGATGAAAGCTTGTTATCCTAGAAAATTCACTGAAAGTATACAAAATCTAGGAGGTAAAGATCGGCTGAGAGAAGCATTTTAAAAATAAAAGTCATGAAAAAGCTAACAATGTTGCGTTCTTTCTGGAGGGTAGTATTTATTTTACTTAACATTTTTAGATTAAAATGCATGTGCACTTTTTACGTATGCGAGACGCGACCGACGGCAGTTATTTAAGCGTATTCTTTTTGAGTTAACTTATTCAATTAGTGTAGAGATTTTGAAAATTGTTTTTAGTATGTATTGTTGTCACGTAAAATGGAAAATTGAAAGACAAAACAGTTAAGAGGATTTTTTGGAAGTTAAAAACAAAATAATGTGCAATGTTTTTGTCCTCTCATGCTGAGTCAAACAGGCGTATCTGTTATTCGAAGTTATGTATCCATTCAAATACAACTTATAATAACCTCATTACATAAATTAATGAGGTTCATACTAATTATTCACTTATCACCAAAATGAAAATAGATATCCACTAGCTGAGCCGCGCGGTTTCACCTGTAAATACATACGAAGTTTCATCTTCGTTCAACCTTCGTTTTACTTTCAACAATTATATAATATATTTTATATAATATTTTTTTGCGGTACTTGAAATATTTTTTTTAATAAATGTACACAAGCTACTCCTTAGCTGCCAGTAAAATTCCAGTGAAGATTGGTAAAGCCCTTTCGGATATTAGCTCGAACAAATATAAAAACAGTATCCTATATACTTTCATATTAATTTATATATTAATAACAGACACTTCAATTTTATTTATTTGCATAAATATATGTAACAAAATGACAAGTCACATTAACTGGCAGTGAAAAGTACAAAATATCACAAGGTAGAGAGCTCGTAATGAAAAACAATTATAACACACATAGTACCACTTCAGTAACAAAGCAACATCCTAATTACGAATGCATTCCACTTCGCAGCAGTTGCTTTCTGGAAAGAGTGGAACATAAAACAGACTTATCACTTCGCTAATTAAAGTTGCCGCAATAGAACTCACTGGGAACTTAAACGAGTGTTTGTTCTCGTTTGCATTAAACTAAGCATGGTGTTTTTTTATTATTATTTTTTATTATAAGTAGAAGTAGCCAACGAACCTGCAGTCAACCAGATTCTAAGTGGCAACTGCCGCTAATGAAAATCTATAATATCCCTAGATAAGTGGCGTTGGTTCCGCCGGAGTCGAACTTCGAAGGGTTCTACCACCTATATTGTTCTATAAACGTTGACATTATAGAATAAAGCTTTCATGAAAGATATCTTATGGAGTTTCTTCACGATACGTTAAATCTCCATAATTGCATGTCGGTTATTGGCGTTCAAAAATAATTCTGTATGGAATTTGAAAGGTGGTACGGCCAATGTAGTTCAACCGGGTATATACCACTGTTTCTAACTTAAAGCATTTCTCCGTTTCCATGAAACATATCGATTTACATAGAGGCGAGTAGTTCTTAGAATATGCAAGGCATATGCGATCGTATTCCGGTAGACCCTCCTCTATATGGAGATGCCCACGGGCGGCAATGGCCACTTACTATCAGATTGAATTCAAGTTTGTTTGCAACCATAATTTTATAATCTATTTTTAATGAAATATTTTAGTTTTGAATGATTTTAAATTGGACGTCATAGAGGTAATCGGATTTTTTTGTGACTCTTCGGCAGTAAAACTACCGCCATGTCTCTTTCTGTTTAATTATAATATCAATGTCAAGCTATTTTCTCCTTTGAAGGGTAAACGAAGCCATTTTACTGATTTATGTAAACATCACACTTTACCGATACTGCATGATGATGATGAGTGGTTTACAAAGCCTAAACACGTGATTAACAATTTTTTTAAATATATGATGGAGTAGCAAACGTGCATGCAGTTCACCTGATGATAAGTGTCAAAAGCCGCCCATGGCCATTTGTGATCCACCCCAGATAAGACCAGAATCCCAACTGAAGTCGACCACAGATGCGGTGCTACCCCTGAGGACTA
>DWRA01004738.1:0-10537 GCA_018250295.1 Spathilepia clonius
TATTATAAATTAATTATCACTTGCTATAACGGTGAAGGAAAACATCGTGAGGAAACCTGCAAACTTGAGAGTACTTTAAAAAAAAAAAAAGTTCTCTAAAAATGTGTGAAGTCTACCAATACGCACTTGGCCAGCGCGGTGGACTATGGCCTAACCCCTCTCACTTTGAGAGGAGACCTGTGCCCAGCAGTGGGACAGTAATGGGTTGTTGATGAAGCTCTACATAAAGAGAACTTAATTGGAATGCCACGGATATGCCCTTATCATATCCTTCAAACCAGAATACAATAGCGCTTAACACTGATTTACTAAAACAAAAATGAGTGTGACAGTGGTGCCATCAAAGTGGAAAATAAATCATAATAAAGATGGTTGGAACGATGGACAGGTGTGTAGAAAATCTGTGCCTAGCTGCGGGACCGAAAAAAAGTTGCAACCAAATTGAATTAGTCGTCTTAAGTAAACTGTTTTTAAAAAAAATATTACTACATTAAATTATCATTATACAAAAAGTTATTATTTTATTATCGAAAACACTTGCATTATTGTCATTGACGAAGAGGAACTTCTCTGATAATGGACCTTATAAGTAGGCTTGTAGCATGAAAAGTAAAATGAGGAAATGCTCTTAGTTCACGGCGAGCCGTAGTATATGTGTCAATGTGATAAACGCTCATAACAGTATCTTTACCAATTACTCATAACTTAGCGTATGGAAATAACCTCTAAAATATTACTCACTTCCTTCCGCTTGTAGCAGCGGTTCTCCAATTTATTTCGCCTACTGCACACTTTTAGAATCGATTATTTTATAGTGCCCCCCAATAATGGTAGTTTCCGCTCTTTGGGAATAGGTCTGCGAAAAAGATCATTATAAAAGAATAATGCTTTTTTTTGGTTAATTTTATTGTTATATACCATCGGTTTTTAAAAAAAATTGACGTACAAATGTCTATTACAAATTATCCGTTGCCTCGTTCACAGCTTCAACGTCTCTCAATTTTCTTTGGGCCTTTCACCGCCCCCTGTAGGACTCGGCGCCTATAGGAAGACGTTATCTCCTACCATGAAAGACACCGGCTTGTAATTTTGAAAGTTTGGGAAAAATTTTGGAAGTGATATTTTACGACACTGCCTTCTAAAATTAACTCCATGAAGTCTACTAGTAAATGTCACAGGATTTGCAGGAAAGGCTACCAACAAAATAAGTTTAAATATTTCATTTTTAGGTACGTTACGACACGAGATCAAACCAAAGAAGTATAACTTCTTACATGCGTAGATGAGTACATACATACACATGGTTTTTACGTATAAAATTCCTAGACGTATTTGCCAACAGATAAATTCTAACATTAGGTCAAGGTTTCAACTATGACCTTAATGATTTAGTTAGATACGCTAATTGGGACACGAGACATTAAATTATTAATTAATCGCGCCGACTGGTAAATTTTCCGGAATTGATAAACTTTGATGATTTTTTGGGGATTTTGCTATAGTTTAATAATAAAATCTTTTAAAAATATGTGTCATTATAATTTTCTGTAAAGGTGATGTTGGGAAATTGGCACAGATAAAAAATAAACGCTGTCTTTCTTTTAGTTAGCGAACTTTGTAAAAGTAAGTCTGACTATGTCCCACGATATCAAAATTACTTGGAGTAGATTTGTGTTTCCCAAAGCAAAAGGTAACATATATAGAATAATAGGAATAGGATAGAAAAAAGGACAATTTGTAACCCTTTACTAGAGTTAAAATTAAATATAGTCTCTCTTTCTTCATTATGCTCTTACTTGATTGCGGAGGATAATGTTTTTCCAGCATATTTTTCATTTTTTGGCACGTCTTACAATAAAAACTGATAGGCGGATCTTAACATATGAGGTGTCGTTAGATCCGTCTAAATCATGGTAGTGACATAGTCTACATTTTTAGCAGTTTGGATTTTTTGTTTGTATAATAAATACTAATTTGACGTATTAAATATAGCAGCACGGAGATTTTCTAGTTTCACTTTTTACAACAGCTGGTATAAAAACGGACAGAATACATGAACATAATTCGATTATGTTACTACTCCGTTTGCAAGTGCAAGGCTGTAACATTGAGTCTAGATTGAACATGAGAGCTACATGCTCAACGTATGACGGTAATCTGTTCCTGCAACTTTATTAGTTTGTCGTGACTTCCGCGATCTCTAAACTTAACGTAAATATAATAGTAAAAATGATTTTATCTTTTTTATTGTATAAAAGTAGTATTGGCTAATCTCCGGAACAGATGGGCTGATTTTCATACCACTTTCACTGGCAGACAGCTGATGTTATAAAACTTAGGCTTTTATATAAATGGCATTAAGATTAATTAAAAAAACTCAAAAATCGGAGGGACCTCAGCTTTGAACCTCGGATTGAGAAACCGTATTTCATTTACTAGTCTATCACTACTAATTATTTAAATAGTATAACTATTTAAAAAATTGTTTCTATTGCTGTTAACTTAAAAGGATTAATTATTCTTTGAAACAATAGAACGTGAAGCACTCTCTAGTAGTACTAGAGTAGTTACAAGTACTGTAGTAGTTACGCGTGATTACGCGTTTACACTTCACATTAAAGTAGTTTTCCGCGCGTACTAGCCAAGTGCTAAGAAGTTTATTTGCTTTTTATTTAATACTATATTTGTTGATGTCTGTTAGAAATTACTATATTATTTAAATGATATATACTCATGTGTAATGTGACTCCAGCCCCAGAATAAATGATTATTTTAAAGTATTTAATGTAAACATTTATATTTTGCTGTTTTAAAAGATAGCGATAGATTTTCTAGGGGTAGTTTGTTGACGTTCAAAAAGAGTTCTGTATGAATCAACTTTGGATAAATGATTTTGATTTTGAGGATCCCGGTGTCCGGCTGCGATGGTGGCGTCACCATATTTTTCTGCCATAGTAACAGTAGCACTGTGTTGTCAATTTAAGGGTGTGGCAAGGTTACAGTCGGTACACAGTCGAGGCCTTCGATTTTACCGGACCTGTTACATGATTGGATTGTATTGTTATGATGTTTTGATGGTTGGTGTGGTAAGAGAGATATTTATACAAAGCGTTCCGACTTAGTCTTCAGGGTCGCAACGGACGTGTGGCCGATTTGATGTAGGAATCAGTTCTAAGAACAGATAAAAACGAGTGGTATTTGCCACTTACCTATTACCTACGGTTATATTGCGTAAGTTGTCAAAATATAAGAATTGTCGTTTCTTTTACGGTTTCTATCACTTTTTTTTAATCGAAACTTGACCACTAATGTGAGCCAAAGAATTAATCTTAACCAATTTTTACCTATTACTGTGGGAAACTTAATGATACACCGAAAAATAAAAATTATCTATAGAACGTATATTGCAAAAAAATGGTGACAACACAGGTACAAACTAGACGCCTAGAGTATAGACACTATCGCCACAGACGACAAATGTTTAATTTATGTTGTGTTTAGCATTCTTCCAACAATTACAATTAGAAATTTAATAATTTAGGTAGGCAAAATTGACAAACGTCAAATTTTGCTACGCAAAAATTGGCCAGGTTATTACTAACGGGGATATGTATATGAATTTCCGGAGAAGACGCACTGTCCCCGTTCTGAAATAGCGCAGACGTGACGTTACTGCACCACTCCTTTATCTGCAAGTTCAACGCGCTGTTATAAATTCTTAATTGAATCAACTAACGACAGATCTCAGTAATAGCCTAGTGGATGAAACTCGACCTGCGAATCGAGGGTATGAAGTCAAATTCCAAGCACTGATTTTTCAAAGTTATGTGCGTATTAGAAATTAATTATCAGTCACTTAGCGGCGAAAACATCGCCTAAGAATCATTAAAAAAAGTTCTCAAAAACCAATTCGCTCTTGGCTGAGGCGGGGTCCCTCTTAGTCTGAGGAGGAGTCTAGAGGAGACCCGTGTCCAGCAGTTGGACAGTAATGGATAAACTCTGTGCTTCATAATTAACTATCTCCTATTATGACGAGTAGATAATATTATTTTATAGCAAGATAATAATGCTTCAAAAGTAACAAGTTTTTAAGTTCTTTTTATTTAGAGTTTAAATTGAGTCATTTAAATTTTAAATGATCAGAGTTAACGTTCCACGGCATGACTAGCATGAGTATTTAATTATAACGCAAAATGGGATATCCAATTTTTTTACCGAAAATTTAATGTAGGAATATGTGAACGGAAATATACTTGGAACATATCAATAAATCATGTCTAAAATAATCTTGCCAAAAATTGCCCGAGAACAACAAACATTATTCTCCTTTTAAATTGATATGCATGATCATATTCCATTTTTAACATTATTAAATCACTTACATATTTGTACAGGAATAGCATTTGAATAACAAACGGAAATGATTATAATAAATCTAAAGTGTTCAGAAAATATTGCGTAATATGCAACGGTCCCGTTCTAAACGGTCCGTGTGGTCATTGGGTGTGACCCGTACAGTTCAAACATCAACGTAACTTTCCACGCACGTAATCTTCCATATGTGATACATCATCCTACATCATCGTGTGACGCCCCGATACTGTTATTACTCGATTATGACGTTCTTTATCGTAATATTCATATCTGTCGATAAACAGACGAACATAAATTAATCTAATTATTTAGTTGTTTAATACGTTTTACATATCATTTCTTTGCTTCAATAACGTGTTATCTTAAAAAACACAATTTTACACTAGAGCATTTTTTAAATATCATTTTTTTTTACTTAATTGTGTATTTTTTTACCTTTATTGTAGATTACGCACAAACTTTAACACCTTGCATAAATCATAAGATATATAATTAAATTAAATATTTTTTTGAAATAAAAAAAATGCTATATTGTAAAATTGTGTTTTTTAAGATAACACGTTATTGAAGCAAAGAAGCGATATGAACGGTAAAGTTAAGATATAACGTCTATAGTAATATTATAACGCTGTATAGTTTGTATGTTTGTGTCTGTTTGTTTGTTTGTTTAAACGCACTAGTCGTATATTTAAGTTGTAGCAAAGGACGTTGCTTAATATATATGCTAAACATAAAACTTGATAGATATTATTATAAGAATAGTAATGGGTAACTACAGTAAAAGTAGAAAAAGGTGCAAACAATAGAGTTGTATGTGATTTAAAATTGACTTTAATTATAAAGTCAATTTTAATTAAAAAAACACTTTAATTATAAAGGTAATAATCGTGTTTTATTTATTCATTTGTTTGTTTATCTATGTGGGCCGTTAGATATAGGTGAAGGATTTCAATATTATATATTATGCTATTTGTTAAAGTTCTACGAAATTTGTATAGTAATCATCTATTTTCTTTTTGCAACACCGTACTTTAATAGATATAAAAACAGTCGAACTGAGATCAGAGGGGACTTTTTTATAAATCTGTAAAAAAATTGACGAGCTCTCGGAGGAATTTGTTCATTTCACTTCAGCTTTATAAATTCCATTCCATTTATAATTCCATTATCGTTTTATAGATTAAATTTAGCTTAAAGTAATCTAGATAAGTACAAGACAAGACTGCGCGTAAATTGTTTACTGTTCAAACACCGAGTTGTTTCCACAACGATGCTCCACATCTGTATCTTGCGCCGCCACACCTCCGTGTTATCATTGTGACGTAGGATTATCTTTAATGTCAATTCATGAAGTATTACATGAGATAGTAACAATCAAACTAAACCAATGTTATATATGATTTTAGGCTAATATTATCGCGGAATTGATACATTTTGTTATGTAACGGGGCACTGACGATACGATGTTTTGATTTCTTAATTGCCGATATTTCGACCCAGTTGCATAGATCGTGGACACGGCGGAACTCAAAAAATAAAACAATGTTTGTCTATAGTTCGACATTTGATATTGTCCAAGAGAAAATATCAAATTTGGATCTTTGGTATGCATAAATTGACTTTGAATATTATTTAAGCTTAGCGTTAAGCAGGGTTTAATTTTGATTTGTAAAAACAATTTTAATGTACTTTGTTTTTTTAGAACTTTTGATAATTGGATAGATTGATGAGTGACAGCCGACAGCTTTAATTTGAGACAATTGGAATATTATTACTTGGCTGCGGGTTTAGTAGGCTGTCTGTTCCGATTGTTTTAACAATTTTTGGAACTTGATGGTGTTTTTTGTCGTTTCCTAATCTCTTAAAGAAATATTATTGGTATTAAAAAACTTGTCTAAGGCAGATAGGGAGTATGTTATATGTAACAGAAAATTAGAAAATTAACTATTAGGACATTGTTTCCGGGACATCTGGATAAGATATTTTGCCAATTATTTTTGTTTATAATATTTACAATAACAGAATTGATTTCGTATGAAATTTCATATTACACACATGTCTCACTTGGTACTTGTTGTCCAGTCTCGTCGTCCTTAACACATGCCTACTGAGAAAATTAATTACTTATCGTATGTAATAATATACTTTATGAGTCAATTTCATGTTATTGAAATAATAGAGATAACTTGCGTCCATTTCCGTGTTTATTAGAATAATATTATAGTTTATTTCTAATTAGTACACTGTAATTTTATAATAACTGCCCTTGCTTGCTTTTTATATTGGCTTTATCAGATATATGTAGTTGAATAATCTATGGGAAAAATGACAAATAATACTTGATAATATATGCTTTACGAAAATGAAAAGAGCAAAAAATTCCCGGTAATTGATTATTGTCTAAAATTGATAAATCGTGTTTGAATACGTAACAAAAATAAAATAACAAATATTCCCATAAATTGATTATTGACTCAAACTGATAACCGTATTGTATACTTAAGGAAAATAAAAAGAACAAAAAGTTCCCGCAAATTGATTATTGTCTAAAAATAAAAACTCTATAGACCTATTGGCTTACGAGTACGTAACTATAGTTACGCGCTCCCTAAAGATATTTTTAGTTTCATGTTTGTTAACATTGTGTGTGCATTGGTTGCCAATTTTTTTCAGACGAAAACGAAAGATGTTGTTTTCAAACGTAACCTTGACAGCGGGTAAATCTAAAAGTGAAATAGCCATTGAGATTTATTATTCGGGTTCGTGTTTCTGGAATATACGAAAATAGGGATTTTTAATGTTTACTGAATCTTACATATTTTTAACATGAATAATTGAGTAGCCATGATTTTTCAAATCATCCAATTCATATTATCTGTATTCTTTTTCGCAAAAAATAAAATATGTAGATAAAGAAGTATTGTTGTTTTATTACCATACAAAATAAAAGAAAAACAGCAATCGACATAGGAACTTGTTTGCGTTCTAGTTTTAAAAGAAACGTTCAAGCGTTTAACATTTCTGTCCTTGTGTCACATTCATATTGAAATGCGTTATCGTTCACGAGACCGGTCCAGTTGCGTAACAACAACAATAATCCATGAATTTATGATAATTGCCCTCTGATCCGGACCGGTTGCAAATGGGTTGCCACTGCATCTAAAGTCCCCACAGATTCACGCAAAAATTACGGCGCACTAATTTTTTACCCGCGAATACAGATAAAAATAGTGTTCACGCGTTTCGATGTTGCAAAATATTTGCGTCGTTTTGATTTCGACAAGACATATCTTGATTATAATATTTTGGTGATCGCTATATGTTAAAATATGGTTGGAAATAAATTTGTTGTTAAAATGTGTAGCAATCATCTTACAGAAGTAATCTTCTGACTTATTTATGTTGCTATGTTTGATTTTATGCACTCTTTCTCTTTGTAATTGTTAAATTTACCTTACAAAATTAGATCAAGGCGAACTGCGTAAAGTTGACAACAATATATTATTATCAAGCATTAATTATTTCAAGTTTAATTGAATTTTCGCATGCCAGTCACAGTTTTCTTTTCTTGTTTCATGTCTAACTGGTATGAGTGCAATGCCTATATTTTTAGTGTCCTCAATTGGACCTACTTATGCAAACAGGAACCAATCCAGACACATGCCAAAATAATTAAAAATGTTGATGATTTTCAACAATATTATATTTATACACATAGAGCAAATTATTTTGTGCAATATTGTAAATATATTTTATTGAAAATAACCTAAAATTTTACAGTATACAAAATTTTGACAAAAATGCATTTTTTCACAACACTATCGTTGTGTGAATTGGTTTCTGTTTGCATAAGTAGATCCAATTAGTGTTTACATACATACATTAGCCAATTTTTGTTTTGTCGTGGTCAAAGAAATATTTTAAAGAATTTTTAGTTGTGTCGTACTTGACCAGCGTGACTTTGCCTTAACCCTACTCATCCTGAGAGGAGACCCCCAGCAGTGGAACAGTAATGGGTTGACGAGGAATATTCCTAGTACCACTCCGTCATAGTCGATACAAAACAGGAAGATCGTCGTGAGAAACGGAACTTGCCTAGATGTTTACAAGAAGCGCAAACATGTGAAATTATTGGCAACTTGGCACATACGCTCGCTGACATTTTTTTTGGAAAGATATTCACGTGTAAGTCGCACGTGTCGGTGTAAAAATAAACTGGCACCTATGTTAACATAAAATCTAATTACAGAGTGCGTAACTAACGTAACGTAACTAACGATGAAGTAAATAAGTGTTAAGCGCTGCTGTGTTCTGGTTTGAAGGGTGTGGTAAGGGAGATAAACTTAATGAGGCGTTCCAACTTAGTCCTCAGGGGTAGCAACGAATCTGTGGTCGACTTCAGTTAGGATTCTAGTCTTAACTGAGGTGGATCACAAATGTCCATGGGCGGCAGTTGCCACTTACCATCAGGTGGACTGCATGCTCGTTTGCTACTCCAATGTATAAAAAAAATTGTATTATGATATAGGGAGATGTTCGCAAAATTATTTTAAAATACGGAAAGGATTCACAATGAAAATTAAAGGGATCTTTTTTATTGTATTGACGTAGTAAACGAGCATGCAGTCCACCTGATAGTAAGCTGCCACTACCGTCCATGGACATCCGTAATCGACCCTTGATAAGATTATCCTACTTGAGGTTGACCACAGATGCGTTGCTACCCTTGAGGACTAGGTTGAAACGCCTCTGATAAGTTAGCCTTCCTTACCACACTCTTGAAACCAGAATACAGCAGCCCTTAACACTGTTGTTATTAGAACCACAAAATGTCCTATCATCTTCACGGTAAAATAATATTCTTGTTTGCAGAAATCCTATAAAGTAAATAAAATAATAAAGAAACAGATCAAAAAATCTGATCGGACCTTTTTGTTACAATCAGTATCAACAGAGCAAATCAGTGATGTGTTTAACTGGAACAGAATAACAGAAGTGTATACGAGCCGCAGAAACACGATACAGTGGTACAACGGAAGCCCCGTCCGATGAGCACGCCGGCAGCTGTCGTTCACGTATCACATACTAGCTTGTGTAGTCGAGCATAATGTTCTTCTGTCTTAGTTTTACTACTTACGCAGTGTTAAGCGCTGCTGCTAATGGAGCATTAAATTTATACACACACACATAATTTATATAGCACACACACACACATATATATTTGATTTTAGGCTAATATTATCGCGGAATTGATACATTTTGGTATGTAACTGGTACTCACGATACGAAGTTTTTGATGGGTCGAAATATCGGCAACTAAGAAATCAAAAACTTCGTATCGTGAGTACCCGTTACATACCAAAACATATATATTTATTTATTAAATTTTTGTTTAATTATAATTATGTTCCAGTTCGAAAAGTAAAAGGTTATTTTTGAAGCAGTTATAATATCGAATAGTTTTCTTTGAATACCTTTGATTATACGCAAAACTTATACACCAATTTGGCGGAATTATGATAGTCGATTTATGTTGTCTCCTTCCGTTCTACTTATCCCATTTGTTGAAATTATATTTGTCTTAACAATTGTATTAGACTAACATTGTCGCATTTTATGTCGTTTGCATATTCAAATTTAATTTTATGGCTTTCATGATTATGTAGGCCACTGGCATCAGTAGATCATTAAAATCTATAAGCGGGACAAGATTGTTTTTGTTAATTTTTATAAACTTATGTAGTCTGCGTTCTGTACCTATTCCATTTTTGTTTTATGTCTACTACTTTGATGGTGGTAAACACTTGTGGCTTAACTCGGTACTATCGCCACACCTATTTCTGCATTTTAACAATAGTATTAAGCGCTGCTGTGTTCTCGTTTGAGGGATACCGTAAGAGGCATAGTTAGCCGAGGCGTTCCATCTTAGTCCTCAGAGGTAGCGACGTATCTGTGGTCGACCTTTTAAGTACGCCTCTAATCTTATTTTGTTTATTGTAAATGTCCATAGGCAGCAGTGGCAACTTCCCACTTATCTTTTGCTACTTCTATACTTTAGAAATATTTTAGGAAGTTTTTTTTTTATTTATGATGGAGTAGCAAACGAGCATGCAGTCCATCTGATGGTAAATGGCAACTGCCGCCCATGGACATTTGTGATCCA
>DWRA01004739.1:0-10537 GCA_018250295.1 Spathilepia clonius
GTGACCCGGCCAATTACAGGCCTATAGCGATAACCTCCCTGCTATCAAAGGTGATAGAGCTTGTTGTTAACATACAGTTTCTGAGGTATCTTAAGGACCACCAGCTGATCAGCGATCGCCAATATGGTTTTCGCAGGAGTTCAGCTGGTGATCTTCTGGTATACCTTACTCACCGACGTTTTTGCCACGAACATGCAAAATGTGGAATGAACTTTCTCCTGAGGCATTTCCGGCGCGCTATGACATGGGGCTCTTCAAAAAAGGCGCAAAATGAGCTCTCCTCCAAAGCTGGCGATACATTGGCGTCTCCTCTGGTATTACAAATGTCCATAGGTGACGGTGACTATTTTCCATCAGATAGCCCGTCTGCCTTATCGTTAGATAATATACATAAAAAAAAGTTATTGAAGAGTTAGATACATCTGCGAAATTGCTCCATCATCAGGCTTTTGTCAAGGTTACTCTGTGTATGTACTATTTACCTGTTGACAGTGATTCGATAACACTAAACAGGACATATCTGCTGTAAGTTATTGCAGAGTATGTAATTATGTATGTATGTATTATGTAATAATGTAAAAGAGTATGTATGTAATTTGCAGACTCTCCTGGTTGTAACATCAAGTCAAGGGTACCATAGTATGAAGGTTTAATTAAATTTGATTAGTATACGCAATTTCACTTCGATTCTTCAGTGGGAAGCAAATTAAAACAGTATTTTATACGAAAAACACTCTCGATTAGACACGCTTTCAAATAAAAAAAACCGCGTTCAAATCGGTCCACCCGTTTGGGAGCTACGATGCCACAGACAGATACACAGATACTCTAAACTTATACTACCCCTCTTTTTCCGTCGGGGGTTAAAAATAGTCAATGGCATGAACGTAATAGTCACGCAGTCAGACGTTAGAGTAGGTTTAATATATACCAATTACGACAAATACCAACAATTATCATTTTATAGGTTACGGCAGTCGGCTGTGGGTAACCTTCTGTGTGATTACTGTGTGATTACTCTATTAGTCTTTTCCTCAATCATTGCAGAAGAAATATTACTGCAAAGTTAACAAAGTTGCAGGAAATAATAACATATGTGAATATGTTATAGGTTATCATATCTGTTTTTCTTTCGAATCAAAAGCAAAAGATGAAGATGAATACAAATTTGCTGATATTTCCGGGACTTTTATTAGCTGACGGCGGATATTATTAGAGGTATTTCGGAAAAGTCTTAGGGTTCCGTGCAAAAAAATTAAAATCCATGTAATGTGCCGCGTGTGCGTCGTTCTGTTAAAATTATTTAACGTACAACAATTTCAGTTATATGTATGTCATGGTTTGTATTTTTAAATGCGGGTAAAACCCCGAGGCACAGCTAGTAGTTAATATCGTTTTACGTGGAAAAGCGGTAGAACGAGTATGGTTCGACCTTGGTTTCAACCTTTTCTTCTTCGACCTTGGTTCACCTATTTCTACCGCGAAGGCAGTTCTTCCGTTTCTGTGGAAATGTGTGGATGCCGGTTGGTTTACAAATGAGGCGATTATCACAGTTCTTAGGAATGATAACGCATCTGCAATTGGCTTCGGGTAGAATCCTTGTTCTATATAGTGTTGGTTACAGATATCCACAGGCGGCAATAACCGCTTATCATCAGGGGCACTGCATGCAGAGCAGGGCATTTGCTACTTTTATTACATAAATAGTAATTTAATCAGTAGCTTTTACGAAACAATTGTAGAATTAAATTTTATGATTATATTAAATTCACACGTTGTAAAATTTATAATAAAAAACCGTTAATTGTCTATTAATATAAGTAGTTTGTCACAGTAGGTACGTGATAACATACATCCATGGCCTTTATTATCATGGATGGATATTGTGGTTTGCACAAAAAATGTTTACTATCAGGAAGGATTTTTAAGTAATTAATGTTTATATTTAGATTATTTAGAGTGAATAACCTATATATTTTTTGTTATATATATAATTAAATTGACTATTCCATGTGTAACTTAAAATAACTATATATTTGATATTCCATATTGTCATACTTATGTTTACGCAACAAAAAAGTTCCCTTAAGACTTTTTGCACAAACTATTTGTACCTACAGGATTTTCTTAAAAAAACAGAGGAATCATAGGGTGCGATATGGTTTATTTTTTTACCACCAACATTATTTAGGATACCAGTATAAAAGTAAAAAAAAAACACCGTACGTTATTAACCCATTACTATCCCACGGCTGGGAACGGGTCTCCTCTCAAAGGGACAGAGTATTAGGTATTTTTTTATATGATGGAGTAGCTAACGAACATGCAGTCCATCTGATGGTACGTGACAACTTGCGCCCATGAACATTTGTAATCCATTCCAGATAAGACTAAATTCCTACCTGAGGTTGACCATAGATGCGTTGCTACCCCTGAAGACTAACTTGGAATGCCCCGTAAGTAAATGTCCCTTACCCTTCAAACCACAAGAAAGAAGCACTTAACACTGCTGTTATTAGGCAGAAATAAGTGTAGCGGTGGTGCCCCCGGAGTCAATCCACATAGGATTCTATTATACACTGAAGCCACTTCTTGGTATCAAATGGAAAATCTCTTCCCTATTGTCAATCAGATATGAATGTCATTTCATATATGGACGTCATCACAAGAGCACAGATTAAGTGATAAGCTTAGATTAATGACATTTTCCTGTGAATATCTTTAATGTTAGATGACTTCCGCAATTATATTAATGTATTTTTTGTGCAATATGATTTTTATTGTGCGTCACTAGCGGGGTGCACGGTGTGCAAGGTCTTCCAATCAATAAAAGGTTACTCGTTCGATCCCCGGTGAGTTCGGTTTTAATGAATTTATATTGCTAATCTGGATCAGGGTATTTGTGTTTTCTTATATAGGTATGTGTATGGATGGCATCCATGACCTGTGGAATTCTAGTAGAAGTAGGCTATAGAAACAGTTTTTATATTTGATTAAAATCTGATTAAAATAGTCTCATCTTTAGCGAAATCATAATGAAATATTGACTATAGTGAAACTTAGCTTGTATTATAAAGAGACGGATAAATATTGTGAACAGTAGGAACATATCGTGCTTAATGCTTAAAATAACATTATTAATTTATAAACAAACATTTCAGTTATGTTTATTTGTATTCTCCAATTAAGTACATACTTGATCTTTAAACATCTCAAATTTATGTTGTGTCTAAAAATAACATTAACAAAATAAATAAATCAACATATTTATGTTTAAGCTATAGGTCATCGTTACTGCGTCTTTAAGATTGTTTATTTGTTTATTCATTCCCACCAGGAGAGACAATGAGTATATATTCCTGAGAGCCGCTCCAATACGGATTGACAAAGGAAAATAATTGTTAACTCAAGTTTACTTAAACCGAAGTTCGTTTATCATCGCTTGCAAATCCTTTAACAAGAACAGGCTTTAATAAATACTAATAATAGAGGTCACCGGTTTAATATATCCTCTAAGGTTTGAAATTTAGTAATTAGAAGTTCTATATACTTATAAAAGTTTGTCACATTATATGTTTGGTCGCCTATCAAACAATCGACTGTCTCTCTGCTGGGGACGTGTCTCAGAGTGAGAGGAGTCCATAGTCCACCGCGTTGACCAAGTGCATGTTTTTAGGCTTCACACATTTTTTGAGCATTTTTTTAAAAACCCTTCAAATGTCTAGGTTTCATCATGATGTTTTTCTTCACCGCTATAGCAAGTGATAGTTAATTTTTAATACCTATAATACTTTAAAAACCAGATCTGCGTGCCTAGGTGTGAACCTCGCACCATCCTACTGAGAGGCCGTGATTCAGCTACTGCTTAAACCGCACTCAATATTGCTTAATTTTGTAGATTAGTTAAGACACACGCCGAGGACTGTGCCAATACAATTTTAACTAGCACACAACAACTGCTATAAATCAGAAATATATAGTTCGACGTTGCTCCGAACTCCGATTTTCACTACTTACGGGAACTTCTTTATATAAAGAACAGTTCGTTCACACTTAAAAATATTCCTTACCTTTCCTAACAAAACGTGCATCTAGCACATTCGTACATTGACACCGTTGCGCCATGCTTTAAGCAACGGATTTTGCAAATAACGACCAGTCTTGTGCGAGCGACCATGTTGAAATTGTGCGCGTCTGTGGTTTGATATTTACATTATGTTATTTGGTTTTTATCCGAAATTTCAGGTAGATCATACTCACACGTTCACCTTCCAGTTAGACGCGATGATAAGGATATAATTGTATGTACTGTGATTATTGTCATACTACTCTGATACAAAAGAGGTTTCCGGGTTCAATTTTAGTAGATATGGTTTAAGATTTTGGTATTACTTAAAACAGCAACAGCTTATAAAATTATGTTTGAATTATATAGCTTGTCAGATCGGTGAGAGAAAAGATCTAAAATATAGGTAAGACCTACTTGTCCGCGTTTGGTCAGTGTGGTAGACTCTTTTATTAGATTTAAGTATGTTTGCGAGAATGCTTGATAACAAGCATGCAGCTTACCTGATGGTTCGCGGTAACTGTCGCTAATGATCAACTTTGTATAAAACAGGAGTTCTACCGATCTACGGATCTACGGAGTTCACAGATATATGAATGCTACTTATATGTCTGTCAGCCGGTATCCACCCCCTTTCACCGGAAAGCAGAACCGCTTCACGCTCGAAATAGGTATGGTAGACAGACCTCCCCTATAGAACTAAACTGGTTGTACCACCTTTAAACTTATGCTAGACTTTTAGAGAAGACCCATGCACAGTAATGGATTATTGACAATGTTAGAAGAAAATTTTGACAGAGAAACTTTTTTCGTTCAGCTGTATTTTTTTAACAAAGTAAACTTGGAATCTTGCGCAATAACTGAAGATCTATGGTAACTCTAAAAAATGAAGACACGAGTAGAGTCGTCCACAATTTCTGGTGTAGTAATAAATATATTTACTAATAAAAACTATGTTTAATCTAAGATAGTAAGTCTCGTTGAAGTCTTTCCGCTGCGTGATTTTGCAAAAACGCTAATACTTATTTTACACATAGACAAGGTGTCGTTTGTTTCAATTTATTTTACCCAAAGCCAAGATTATTACAATCACAACTCTGCACGAGACATCACATTACCTATAAGAAGGTGTAAAATAAACAGTTTTTATTTGTATTTCCTGGATTTTTTTATGTGACTAAAAATACATAGTTTACTTGTTTCTTAGTGGTCACTACCGTCTACTACCGAGACTTGCCTAAAGTTAATCAAAAGAAATCCCTTAAGAGCAAATAATTGAAAGAATGTTTAAGTGAATCAAATAATGAACAATGCAATGAAAAATAAATTATTGTACAAATCAATAAATAGGACGCTGTGCCACCAGGAATATAAAAATAGTTTTTATGATTTCGGTGCGGAAATGAACTCTGTTACTAAATCTACACTAAACGCCTACCCCTCGTACCTTCAAAAGGTTCTATTATTTGAAAAGGTATCCAGTTTGAATTTTTGCTAAGGCGGACACGCTAAGAAATTAGCAATAAAAAAAAATAAAAAAATAAGGAAGTCCTTCTTCGTTACTTTTAAATGTTTTTCGGATTTACTTTATCGTAAGAACTAAAAAGTAAAGTAATAGGTAACCAGATACATAGACTTCGAACTTGATGTCATTTCCGATAAACTATAAAAAAATAACAAGTAATAAAAATAATATATTTTATCGCCATACAAGTATCCCGCGTGTATCGGCCACGTGCACGTCGTGCGTGGCCGTCAATTCATATCACTTCTTATATTAATGTGACAGAACAATTGAAAACATTGCAAAAACACATACAACCTACATAGACAGACAAACAGAGATGTTTAATAAACTGGTTGTTTACACTTCGTTATTTTTCATTAGCATAATATTCTAAGAAAATGGCAATTCTTGTCCAATTACACAGTTAATTCAGTTTTATGAATAAAATAATTATATGGGTACTATTATTTCGTAAGATTATCATTGTTACTACAACGTGTCTGTGTTTTAATTAATATATTCAACTAATGAGCACCATTTACTCGTATTATTGCACGGGTTAAACCGATGTTTGATGATGATCGTTTATGTTTATTTTGACATCGAAAATATGTAAAAACATGTAAATAAGTCCTTCAAGCGATCTTTACTTTAATGCAATCTATATGGCTTTATTACCATGAGATCTCGGGTTGATTATTGCAATTTAGTAGGTACCGCGAATTTATACAGTTACCGCGACTAAAACCTTACTTATAAATCCGTGTAGTTTTAATTGTGATTCTGTACAAGATTTAAAGCGAAATTCCGATATTCTTGCTCGATCCACTTGTGAACAATTAATAACACAAGCCTATGTAACACTGAGGTACAACCCGATAGTTGAATGCTATTAAAAGTTAACGACATATTTTAAGTGGGATTCACAATATAGCAAGATGTTTGGTGAATTACGAAAAAGGGTTACAAAAATATGGTGATGAAATATTAATGGTTTTATTTCTATACACATTTCACAGATTTTATAAGATGGTAGAAAACCTGTGTGTGGTTCGACTCAGATTCAACTCTAATGCGGTCTGGGGTCGTTTGCAGGTGTCGATGGATGGTAGTGAGAGACTTACCGTTAGGTGGATTGCATGAAGAATAAGTAACAACGCCTAATGTCTGCTTTACTTTAACCCCAACTTTAAACTAGATAATTAATCAGAACGAATTGACTGAATTTGAATATTATTGACACAATATAGAAAGTCTATAGTTATAATTTAATATTAAAATATTACACGCTCAAAAGCGCTTCAATATTCTTAATTACATATATGAAAGAAAATAGGCGGAATTAATACGGGATTTTATTTTGAAATTGGTAATAATCTTAGCCCTTGTTAGATCTCTAACATAATATCCACTACTTATTTTCGTCACACTAAATGTAATAAGCCGCAATCTATGTTAATTTTAAACTAAATTTTATGTCATAATTTTACAAGCGTGTATATGCAACACTTACTTAATTTTATATCAAACAAGAATATCAACATTAAACTACAGGAAATTTGGCTTGTAAGAGTTATAAAAATTATAAGCGATCTATATCACCTCGTAATATTATGTGTTATATACGAGATACGCAACGCGAGTCCAAGTGATTGAATATTAAGAATAAGAAGAAGTAGTAAACGAGCTTGCCGTACACCTGATGGTGAGTGACAACACGTCTATGGACATCTGAAAATCGATTCCAAACGATTGGGATTCTACCCGAGGTTGGTCACTGATGCGTTGCTACCCTTGAGAACTTAGAATTCGTTGTTTTTATGTGATGTGTGTAGGGATATACTAGACGCATTCCAACTGAGTCGTTAAGGCAGCAATGCAGTATTTGATTGGCCTTAAGTAGAATTCTTGTTGTAATTGGGATTGGTTATACGTGTAAATATTGATACCTATGAAGTGTTGATACCTATGAAGCGGACTATATGTTTGTTTGCCCCTTCCATTACTGTTTGAAATACGAATCCGAGGCACCTCCGGTTTTTCAAAGTTATTAATATTATTAGAAATTAATGTATCACTTGTTTTAACATTTAAGGAAAATGTCGTAAGAAAATCTACACGTCTAAGACTCCATTAAAAAGTTCTCAAAGGTGTGCGCCTTATAAATTCACACATAGCCAGCGTTGTGAACTATGACGTAAACGTCTCAATCTAAGAATAGGCTCGTGCCCGGCATTGGGACAGTACTTGTTTTATGAAGATTGCAGTTGATGGCAGGTTTTTTTTGTGACAGCCTAAGATCAGCGGTGTGATGATTTGATGAATGCAAATGTACACCCTTCGTTCGAGCTATTCATATATCTTGTTTACCTAGTCCGGTATCGAACCCTGGAAACTCCGGTGGTAGATCAGTATGACGTCTATTGAATGGATAAATTCATTCGAATTGTACAGTTTCTTTTATGGTTGTTATTTGAAATGGTAATGAAGGTGTTTTTGCGAAATTTTTCATGGCCAGAATATAGAAGCGTTGCCAGCAAAAATATAAGTTTAAAATTTGAAATATATATTTTTTGTAGTTCAGTTTTGTATAAACGAGTTTGAATTTATTAAATAATGTAATATATGATTTTTTGAAAACAATTTTATTGTTTTATTACACCCGTATTGCCATAGCTCACGGGCTTTTAAATGGTCCCTGTCGCTCATGAAATTTGACACTGCAAATTGGCTAAGAGGTTTTGTGATTATTACAAATTGGTGGTTGGTGGTTGGTTGGTGTTTAAAAAAAAGTGAATTTAATTATCTATTATATACCCTCCAAATTTGAATATAGAAGGGAAACAGTGCACCTATAAGACAAAGATGACCAGAGTCACAGTTTTAGCGCCTTAACTTGCAAATAGTATCGAAATTGTATTTAGAAACTTACCAAATTTTCGGGTACACTAATCCAATGGACAAACGATCACAAACTTCAGTCGCACACTGCCTCAGGTGCGAATTGAAAAGAACTTCCGACTCGACGTGCTGGAGTTGGACACTGAAGACGTGTTACTACTTTTTCTCGACAACACATTTTTGTTGATACTTCTACGTGATTCTAGAAACCTGTCGATCACTTGTCGTATGGTCGAGTGCTTTCTATCGAAAGGGTTCGGGAACATCGCGGCCGTGCGTCTGGCACCGAGTTTGTTGCGAGATTAACAGGTGCTGGTGCAGTCGCGGTGGGGCGCTTGCGAAAGCCTGAGGTCAAGTGCAAGTATCGAGTTCTCGTGGTTGGGGCTTGAGTTGTAATGCTCTGTAATACGTGTAGTAATACTCCGTCTGGAAGCCAAATGTATAGCGTGATTGATATTTGTCGAATGCGGAAATTTGTTAAATGCATTTGTTTATAGGTTATAATATAACTGATGTGACCTTATGTTTTGTTTTAAAAACACTTCTCTATTTGTTAAAGTTGAAACTCAATGGGATTACGGATTGCTTAATAACAAAAGTACAAATTTTCTTATTTTAGTGCCATCTGCATTTTTACTACTTATCGTAAGAAATGTTATTTTAGAGAGAATATATTATGTACGCATTTTAAAATTTTGTTTTGAAATACCGATGTCCCGTTTTAAATGTAGAATTCAATGGTTAAGTAAGTTATAATATTTTGAAAGCAAATTGTTAATAGGTCACGGATGGAACCACATGACCGGTTTGTCCTTCCATCAAGAAGGACGTACAAATCGCCTATAATGATATTAGGTGACCCTGTATTATATGGATTGGGTAATGTAATTTTTTGTACGAACACATTTGCGCATGGCTATATCATTTTTATATTTGCAATTACAGATATTTTTACTGTTCGGTATTTCTATTCACTCATTATCTCACTTATAAGTACCTATTTAAATAAATTGTAGTACAATCACATGATATATCTACTGCAAATTTGATTTACTAATGCCTTATTTTTAATAAACAAAATCTAGTAACTATTAGTTAACAAACGTTCGATCTATAAATACTATATCAATACCTAACACTCATCAAAAATTCCGACACAACTTTTTCACGTTTACAGATTTCGCTTTTTTCAAAGATCTCTTGACAATTACAACCTTTGGTAAAACAGGTGTAATTTTTTAACACTTTTTAAGGAAGACACGCGTTTAAAAAGATATATATAAACACTAGCTTTTCTGGGAAAAGCGCAATCACTACGGAAGACCTTCGACCGGTTAGTTTTTGAGGAAAGACCTCGTATAGTCCAAAACTAGTTAAGTGTTCCGAAAAACAAACATGACTCAAGCCATTGGACGACAACAAAAGTTTTGAGTATAATTAGTAGTTTTTCTAGCATTCGTAATTGCTATTAATTAATTATTTTTTACCAAATTGTAGAAGCAAATGAGTGATCAGTCTACTTCATAGTAACTCTCTGCTAACTATGAAGTTTTCTATTAGACGCTAAACAGGATTGCAACCTTACCTGAGGCGGACGCGTTGCTACCCTTAAGTATTACATCGGAATGCTTCATTTAAGACTGTCTTTAGATTAGTCTTCTTATCTAAATTATTAACAAAAAGGAAAATGTAACAAAAATGATTTCTAAAGGTAATTACGCGACCATCAAAGAAGGGTTTATGGGAACAATAATAGGCATACGCAACAAAAAAAACAATAACGATAAAAAGTGATTGGTACAATCGTCAAACTGGTTTTAAATTGCGCATAATTTTGGACAACATGATTTAACATAGACATTAATGAAGTATTCAAACACCAGAATCCGTCTATGGCAGGAGTGGTCGAATTTAATGTACCTGAGATCTATAATGAACTTATTAGACTTTACGATGTACCAAGTGCAAATTTATATCAGTAAGAAAAAACACTTTTTTTTTTTATACAATGGAGTAGCAAACGAGCATGCAGTCCACCTGATGGTAAGTGGCAGCTGCCGCCC